>WURT03420275.1:0-22835 GCA_009936505.3 Holothuria glaberrima
TCAAAATAGGGGAACAAAAATCCCATTTCCCTCCGGTTTTCAGTTTTGCACTATCAAACATAGAAACAAGTTTTATGCCCTCAAAAAAAAAAAAAAAAACTGAACTCATAATTGTTTTGCCAAAAAAATAAATAAAAACAGAAAAAAACCTCTATAATGGTAATGATGCTAGACACTGGTGCTTTGCTATGATTTATTCATTATTTGACCTTAATTGGTCACCAAACGGTACTTCCAGTAGTGCCTGTGTTATCTACTGACATGCAGTTTTCAAGCCGACAAGCCATTTAAACTGGTTTTAATGCATAGTTCCTTTCAGTTTTAACACACATAATGACCATGAAAGTCTACTGAACAGGTTCATACTCCATCAGAATCTTCAAGCTGATGATATACAGCTACAATTTGTTTAACAATAACAGGTAATATTCAAAATATTCAATTACAATTCATGAAAGCTCAAGTACACTTGATCCAGGATAGTGACATACAATCAACTGTTTCCTTAAAAATAAAACCTTAGATAAAATCATAGGTTAAACCTGTCTATGGCAACTTAACCAAAAACAGTGGACAATATCACTGTTAGCATACTTGCACACTATCATCTTCACAACTGCAGTAAGGAATGAGGAAGCAATGGGCAGCAATGGGCACGGTACTTGGAAATTTCATCCAGAATTAGAAAAATAAGACTTTGCAATAAGTTTTGCCCAAAGTAAGAGATGCATTGTCCTTTTATTTTGAGCATACTCTTTACAAGAGCTATCTTTTGCATATTTTGAAAAGTGTAGAATGCAAATCTTCCACAGTAATTTTCAGCAGGCACACCATGTGCTTTGCTTGCTCTGTTTGGTGGTAGTAAGTTGTTTGTCATACAATAATTACAGCCCACCACTAACCTCCTATTTGCCAGTACCCCGACTACAGTCTTCAATAGACCTTTTGCACATGACATTACAGAGCAGGAAGAGCTCCCTCATTTGCAAGCAAGGGCGTATCATTACAAGTTACACTAACAAATGCACACAGCTGGTTTATAAACTAAGAGGATATGCGCACAAGCTTGTTATGCCTGCAATGTGCTTTATTGTTTTGCCTTGAAAATGATGTCCTGTGACCTAAAAGCATAAGGTCTATATTCAACAAATAAAATCATACTTACTTATTGATGATAACTGGCTCTTCGCAGTTTTTGAAACACTTGCTGGCTTACTCTTAGTTAGAGGGGGTAAAGTTGAAGCTTCTTCAGAAGGTGACACTTCAGAAGAGGCTTTTTCAAGAAGACCAAGGAAATCTGTCCAGCTGTAGCAGAAAATTAAGAAAGTTTGAGTTAACTATTAAAGAAACAGGACAAACTGAAACATAAAAATTAAGTGGTCATTCCATGCACTACTCTAACAATATTGATGACAGAAGTTAAAAAAAAAACAGAACCTATGCCAAAATTAAGTTTGATTTGTTTATGAGAAAATGAATCTAGATTTTAGATGAAATTTGTATTTAATTCCCTTGGTTCTCAGGATGTTAGCAGATGAAGTTGTCAAACAAGGGTGCACAGCCGGATTGTGTGAAGAGGGCCCCTTTTGAATCAGTTGTGGGTATTTCCATAAACTAGGGGGTCCAATGGGGTTTTTGCTGACTTTGCCAATATAATTCTAAATTTCAAAGACATGGAATACAACAAACCAGTGTATCAGTTATTTTATTATACCTTACCAACATAGCTATCTTTTGATATACACACCCAATTTTCAACATTTAGTATTTTCTAGAAAATAGACTATTTCGCTTTTGTGTCCCCCCATGATTTTTTGATAATGGCTGTGACATACAATCATACAAATTTGATTTATCTGAAAAACATATTTATCATGAACTGAATTGCTTTGTTCATTTATCATGGTAAGGATATCACCAATAGTCAACATTTCCAAAAATATCAGTAATATTGCTTCACCCATTTTTTCAAACAGGACCATAGAAAACTATGTAACCAACATAACTTTTTGGTGTCCCCCTAGTTATGTTGGTTTTTTAATGTACTTTTCATCATTTTCACAAATGTGGTCATTTTCAGGTGGCAAAAGTTCATTTTATGTAAGAATTAGGTCAAACTCTTTTAGATAGTAGCACATTTGGAAAGAAATAATCAAAACAAACATTTTTCTAGGCATCATTCATAACCTACAGAATTTTGGTGTCTCCCTCAGTGAGTTATGTTGGTAAACTTTGATGCATCACCATTTGTACAAACCACAAAATTTTTTAGTGAATTAAGTGACATAAAAAGAAGTTAACACAATGTTACCAGAAAACATGATCCCATGTCTTTTGAACCAACTTCTTCCTGCTGATGGACATTTGATTTTTTTGGTGTCCCCCATGATACCATAGTTATGTCCGCCATTCTTGATGTATGAACAACAAAAGTTCAACGAAACTAGGGCTTTTAAGAGTATCATATTACCGCAAACAGTGGTTTCCATTGTATTTGAAAGTTTCCAGGTCAACTCAACCATTAAAAATTAAACTGAAAATTTGCATGTTAGGTGTAATGGGGACACCAATTCTTGGTGTGCCTGTTACATGCAACAGACTAAATGGAGTGAAATATCTTGCAAATATCACATATGTCCATAAACTGACGCAAAATAGGACACCAAATGGCAAGTCTAACAATCTAAGAGTGTCAAAGAGGAAAATTTTAATAGTTAAATATCATTTACTGGTTAAAAACTGTCAATATTATACAAAATATTCAAAAGTGTGGACCTTTTGACACTGTGAAAGTGTTGAGAAAAATGAAACTGAATTTTTTTAAGTTTTGGAGAATTCTTTCAAAGTTTTTCCATGTTCTTGCTACAAAAGGTTCTAAATCACACTCAACTATGAATTTTCAACCATTTAGGAGTTTCTTAGTTCTTTTAAGAGGAGATTAAAGACTGCTTTGGTGTCCCTGTTATGTTGGTCAATTTACAGGCAGGTATATGTTTGAGTGAGTCCCCTCCTGCATACATAATGCTGTATGTAAAAATATTTGTATTTTTTATAAATGCTGATAAATACTCTATCATGAGTAAAAATTTCAATCAGTTTAGATGATTTTTAAATTTTGACCTGTCACACTTTTGGACCCTAGTTTATGGAAATACCCATGTGTATTAATTTGAGTGTGCATGGAAATTTTCGGTGGGCCCCTAAAAGCAACATTGTCGGGGGCAGCAACCTATAGGTTGCCTATATCACTGGGTAAATCCAGCTATGCAAGGATGATACCATATCTTACCTTTGATCAACGTTTATTTGCTTTCGATTAAAAAAGTGGCTGCTGGTCACTTCAGAGTGATAATGAAATACATAAAACTATGGAACATTATTTTTGTAAGTTCTTTTCATCCAAGCCCAAAGTACTTTAAGGTCGTTCCCAGAATTCCAATAAAGTAGCAGTATCCTTTAACAAGTCAACATTAACATGTATTCCAAGCACTAGCATGGTATACTCACTAATAACAGTCTTTCAGCCTACTATTTAATGCTTAAACTCAACTAGCATGCAGTTATTTGCCAATTCAAGCATACATTTAAAAAAAAAAAAAAAATTGCAAAATAGTGAACCACAGTGAAGTGAATAAAGTACATTTCTTCTCATTTTGGATTTTATATTATCAAACGTTCTTTGGTAGATCACATAACCCCTTCCCCTCTGCTTCCCTCACCACAGACCAGATCATACCTGACTTGCCCATTCTTCTCATCATCACATCTCGCAAGCAGCACACTCAAGAGGGATTTGGAAACTGGAAGTCTTTGTTCTTCACAGATTTTTCTAAGCTGGAAAGAAGAAGCAATGACAATAAAATGAAACATAACAAAACAAAGAAAGAATTACTAGTGCACCAAGAATCACAGTCAAGGAATCCAAGCTAAAATGACTTAACTTGGATAGAGTAGCCACAGGCATGACAGATGTTCTGGGCTGCTTCAATAACATGGCATGAACAGGAGCATGTTTAAAGGCAAGCTGTAGGTGGGAAGGGCTGGGGAACAGGCAAACTCCCAACGCCATTTCCATGGCAAGTCAGGAGAAATTCACTCAGTCAGGGGACTTGAAGTGGAGAGGATGAGAGACTGAAGAGACAGAGAGTGATTACTGGAGAAACAGAAGAAGTACCCAAAACTTAAAATTATCCAACTAAGTCATATCGTTCTGTTGTAAACTCCTTACTTTTCCATACAAACACTGAGCAAGTAACGTTCCTGCCCAGCTCGTAAGGCATCAGTACGTATCGATATCTGGCTGTGACCCAAGTTCTATTTCTGTCATGATTCGCACAGGTTTTGTTAGCCTGTAATAGTAGTAAATATAGTCAGGGTAGGTAGGACACAGGATGAAACACAGCACAACTGTGGTGAAAAGTTCTGTTCATAATAGTCTTCTTTGCAAACTTCTCCTGCTATTTTAGTAGAGTGCATTGAAAGTAATACACATGTGAATTACAGTACCCTATTTTTTCACCTATGATAAGAAAACTAGCTCTTAAATTGGGCAAAACAAAATATATCAAAAATTGTTCATCTCATGAACATGGTTTCAAACTTTGTTAGCTGGCTTCTTATTAACCTTAACTCTCAGTCATTGACATCAAATTTCACTAAAAAACACTAAAGCTAAATAAACATGATAAGATTCAGATGTAACTCCTAGGAGTTGAAGTTTCCACATGATTTAATTTGTTTACCCTCTCTATGACCCCAAATCACCTTTGACCTACTTCCCCTTTCCATAATGTATAACAACCTTTACTTTGACAAGAAACAGTCAAAGAATCTTCAAACAGCAACCTTTCAACCACGCATTGTTGACAGGCATCTGACTTTAGACAGACGGACTTATTGCCATGACAATAACTTGGCTTACTGAACAAATGCTTATTAGAGTTGCATTATCGATGCAAGTTCTAACCTTACAAATGGATCTTGAGATGCTGTATAAGTGGTTTTGGTTTTTGGTCCCATGAATATAAATTCACATGAAACCTCCAACTAGGCCTGCCTGCAACTTTACTGCATTAATCTGCTTCAATCTGTAAGCTATGACAGTACAGGATATTAATAAGATATCAAGAATGACCAATTTTTTTGGTAATATGTTTGTTTACTGGAGAAAACCAAATAAAAAATTTCAGGGGAAGTATTTATTTGAGAGAGAGGTATTTAAAAGAGTAAATGCAGTATACACAGTAGTACTTACAACTCTAACAGGTAAAATGCCATGCCTGAGGGTATCTCTCTCTTCACAGATACTCCTGATTTCTGCAAGATTATGATCTCTACTAGACATCAGCTGGTGTTTTAGACGATCAATTAACTCACAGTCCCTAGGGTCCATACCTGCTCCGCTTACTGACTGCTTCCTTGATCCTGGAAAAATATCTTCTCCATATAAACAGATCACACTGTCTCTACCTAAACAAAGGAGAATTATTGGTAAGATAGTAAAGAGAAAGACCATCAATTCAGACTTGTAATTATAAATTTTCACTTTAAAGGGGCTCAATGATTTGATATCAACTATTGATATCAACTATTTTGTGACAAGTTTGAAGGAAATCATTGCATGACAATGCTTCTTATTAGCCTCATTACTTATGTACTACTTCCCGAAAATGTGAAAAATTGTATTTTTTGTGGATACGGGTTGTATATGATTACTACATAATGGTAAAAAGTGTCTGTTCATGAATTTATTATAAATGATTTTAATCATTAATTACCCTATCACTGCCATTTCAGTTGTGAGTCAGATGTGCAGAATCTCTTAGTTTGACCATTTACCATCAAGATGTGAGTAAATCTCAATGGGTGTGAAAACAATCATAGATTTTGTGAACCAACTCAAATATGCCCCTTTAATCAGGGAGATGCCATTTAGATGGCAATTCCCTGCTTTAACGAACAGACTGTCAGAATTTTCACTGACAGGTATAGATGCAACATCCATACACAGAGCAAGATATGTACACATATAATAGCGCCTCTAGCTGTTTCATGAGGCTTCATACTTTGCAGAATATAGGTATGCCTAAGAATGTGCCCTACTGAACGTTTCACTTTTCTTTCAGGGAAAATGCTGCAGCCGCCCCCCCCCCCATTTGCCTAAGTGTGCCCTGTCATCCTAATTCAGAAATGGCTCCTACCAATACTTTGTCAATTATTTCTTATATTCATGTAGAATAACTCCTTGGTTTACCTTTAATTTTTAATGTTTTTATGCAGAAACATGATGAATGACACATGTTTATGAGCTAAATAAGAGGAGATCTGCAAGATTTAGCAAATTTTTCAATATATACTTGGGAGGACTGCTTTCTCCCTTTAAGGACTTTTCTCCTAAAGTCTCCATGGCTGGATGCTGGAGGATTAAAATCAAATTTTATCCTCCAAGGGGCTCTTCTCCATGTAAGAGCTACAGCCCCTTGCAGGGCACTACAACTTGACATTTCGATCTCTCAACTGCCAGATCCTTGTATCATGGGTATGCCATGCATGGGTATGTGTGTTATGCATGGTCCCATTTCTGACTGGCTAAAAAAAACAAAAACCTCTTGATTAGGCAAGCTTAGTGCATGTAGCTGTCCATCTTATTGTAAGCAAATACTTAGCTATTGGATTGTTTTCTCTGATTTCCTGTGTGGTAAAAGTTGATGCAATTTTCATAAAAAACAAAAAGACTTTCTTCAGCTTTAAGTTGACATTTCTTACAGAAATCCTGGGAATTATTCATAGCTGATTTAACTTAAACTGTAAAATATTAAAGGTTCTTTAAAACCAATACTAGTGTAGATATCATCAAGTGTTATAAGGTAACTGGTGAATATTTCTGATATAGGTGAGGTGCTTACAGAGGCATTAGCTAGGATTTCAAAGGAAAATACTGCACAGACCCAAAACTGCATTAGTATGTCCTAATCAATTCATACTGACTCTTTTAAATGAAGTGGCAATATTTTTGTAACTGAAATGTTTCATCACCCTAGAAGAACTCCTTTACTTTTTATATTGATGCAATATTCTTCTGATACATCAAGACACGTAATTTGTACGAGACATGACATTGCTACATTTAGCTGTTGGATCAAAGTAAGGCTGAGGTATAAACTGCTATTCTTTTTTAGACCCAGGAGTCTAGATACATGAGCATTATCGAGGGGACTTTCTGACCCTTCACAAAAGAACAAAAGTGTTGCCTTTGTTTTATTTGACACCCACACAAATGACCCTAAACTATTTTTACTGTACTGACCATGCTGCATAAAGGTGAATACAGAACAACTCTGTGTTTATAAATTAATTTCTTATCAGCTTCAGTTTGCAAAGAGTACCACATGTTTTCTTTCATGAAATATATCTACTATGCTTCCCACTTCTAAAATTACTGCCTTTTGAATTTTTCATTATACCTTTTTTTTTTGCTCTTTTTTGGTTTCATTCTTTACCCTATCAACAGGTCACTCAAATAATGGCTACAAAGATATCTACATGGATAAGCCTTGATAGAGCTAGGGTACATACAAAGAAGAGACAACTATTGGCCAACACCACTCCAGCCCATCCTTATGCCCATGAAGTAAGAGCCATATGCATCACAACTTCAACTCACCTGATAATGCCTGGGAACCACACATGAGCTTCCAAAGGGATTCATAATCAATCCCATATTTTCCTTCAAATCCTTTCCTTATAAGCTGAGTAATACGACTAGATAGACGGACCTCATGTTCCACTAGCACACTGTTCATATGCTGCACTGATATCCTGTTTTCAAGTCCTCCTTTTCTTCTGAATCCATACAGAATAGCTCGTAGTCTCTGTCTGCTGACATTCTCCAGTGGTTTTCTCAAAACTTCTCTCAACTCTTCCATACAATCCTTTTCACTTATAGGAGGTACGTATGCCAAACTTTTCCCTTAAATAGAAAATATCAAACAGAAATTGGTTAATGGCACTCTTAAATTCTAAAGCAACTGCCACAGAGTACTTGAAATCATCTCAAGGTTTTGGCAGGGGAAAAATCTTGACTTCATTCTCCTTTTCTCTGACTTACCACTGACTGCCAGTGTTGTACACGGGTAGGTACTTTTGTTGAACTCTCTAAAATATCCAGTCATCTATTCATTTTCACATCAAGACAATCATACAGATCAAAAGAAATAACGCAACAATATGTGAAAGGAAGTGAAATTGGAACACTTGTGAGCTTGTCAAATGTGAATGGAGAAAATTGCTGTAATTTTAAAGTAACATTGAAAAAGAGAAGAAAGAGGTTCAACCACTAAATTGAACTGGTCTATTTAACACAGGCATCAAGACTAATGCCTACCTTGGGCAACTTCAATATTTTTGGATGGCTGCAAAAGTCACGACTGAACGGAGTTTCAGGACTCCTTCAATGAAGTCATAACTGACACAAGGACATATCACCTCAACAGCTACAAACTGTCAAACACTATCAGCCTAGCAATGAGTATTAATACACCACTCAGCTTACACTGCAGGCTTTTTAATGGCTGAGAAGCTGAACTGACAATTTCAGAGTATCTAAATGGCCAACTGATCGAGAAAAGTTTCTTTAATGGTGACATGCCACCAAAAGGAGCCGTTTTCACTTAGCAGTTAAAGAATAAAATCTCCCAATGAAAGATGTGTTGGAATTATTTTAACATCTTTTACCTTTCTGAAGATATACTTCTTCAAAGTTTGATGGTTTCTGGAGTAACTCATTGCCTATGTAAAAATAATGATGTGGAGTATTGCACAGAGTTAAAATTTCTTTTGTTAAACCTCTAAAAATCATCACTTAATTACTGATCAGATTACAGTTTGGTGAGTGATATCAACATTTTTCAAGGAACCAGTTCTAACTTCCATGATACTGTAAATCCCTCAGGGGATACCAATACTACACGTGTCCTCGAAATGAAGGTTTCAAAAACAAAGGCTACCATAGGCCATATTTGATATGTCCCATTTTCGACATCACAAATCTGTATGTATAGTTCATGTTTATTCATGGTACAAGTGTGAAATAGTAATCAGTCTAAACAGTAAAAAGGTCAATAATTGATGGATTTTGGTGGGAATTGCAGCTACTTTCTAAATTCTTAATGCTTTTTACATCAAATATCCAGATATGTAATTTGCATGTCACCAGACCTTTAATAGAGCATTTAAAGAGCCACTTGTCTTATACTACAGTATTTCATAAACCCTGCAAAACAATACAAATGTTAACTCCAAAATATGATTTTTGTACATAATTTTGACATTACCGAAAATTATTCCAGATAGGATTCTACGGAGAGTGAAGTCGCTACTCCCTATTGACCAGGAGTCAGCTGACTCTGAAGTAGAGTTAGACCTGTACAAACACGCCCATGGCAAGCCTCATATTCCTCCCAATCACTTTTACAGCCCTTCTAAAACCTTTCTAAACCATCCTTGCCCATATCCTAACCACCTCATCCTTTTACAAGTGTGTACAAAATAGCAGACTCAGTAAATCAATACTTTTGATCAGGGCTGGAAAAAATGTTTATTTCCCAGGAAGGGCGTAAAATTTTCCACGATTTTTTCTGTACTTTTTGTAAAAAAGCATGACACTTCCCCCCAATTGCCAAAATTTCCTTCCAAATGCCCAAATTTCCTGGGAAGGAGCCTCCCAGCTTCCCAACTTTTTCAACCCATGATTTTGATGCTACAGTAATTTCTCAGGACTTTGTCTCTATTTATGAGGCACTTCTTAGTTTCATCAAGGATGTTCTTGTGGTTTCATGGAATCTGTCACTGCATAGATTTGTACACCCATACATGCATGCAACAACACTTTTTTGTGTGGAAGGGTAATTAAGGGATGTGCAGTTCAAGTATAATTTATTGCATTCATGCCAATAAATTTATTGAACCCAGTACTCCAAATATTTTGAAAGCCACATACTGCTCCTAGTGTGACTTAGCTATTTATTATTGTATAACACATTAATTCCTCTATATCTGATCGGATGATTAGTGGTCACATGCCAATTTGTTAATCTATACTACGTAACCCACGGTCGTGGGTTAGTGTAGATAAACCCATGGTTGTGGTGACAGCCATCATGGGAGTACTTACAATCTAATTTTGACCAAAATCTATTTCGGAAGTTAGGTGTTATATAAAACAAATAATGAATATTTTCCATTCATGTGATAGTATGAAGAATTTCATTCGTTGAAAGATTGAACATTCTATTCATCTTGGCTTCGCCTCGTTAAATAGATCATTCAATCTTTCAACTCATGAAATTATTCATACTATCACACTCAAACACATCCATTATTTGTATACTACTGCCTGTATAACTACTTCTTGTTGAGATGTTGCTACAACTAGTAGGGCAACCTGACTCTTCTTCCAAGTTAGTACTGCCAGGTGGCAGGATGTACATTGTGCAGTGGTACCACTTTCCTTGGAACTGCTACTCCTACGGAATTTTCAATACTTTCAAAAATGTAATCAAAAAACATATTTTCTACTTTCAACTTGAGCTGCTTTGCAGTTTTTAATGAATTAATTATAACACCTGGCTCTTTTGGTCTCTTTCATTGTACTATAAACACAATTTTGACATTCAGTTGGCTAATACTGTATAAATCTCTGTCAATGTTGGCGGTTTGACCAGAACCTAAGCCATTGAAAAGCCAATAGTGCATTAGCCTTGTGACATTATTTTACCAATTGGTAGGCTAGTAATCGATTATCAATAGCTGTTGAGGAATATGTTGCTGTGCCAGTTATGACACTCAAATACATATGTATATAATGCGTACACACGTACTTCATGTACCATACATACTTATGAGTCATGAATCCAGTCAAAGTCATTGCACCTAATAGGGCTGTGGAAATCCTGACTCAAAAAAAGGAAAAATAAATAAAGGAAAAAAATAAATAAATAAAAAAAACCCTGTTACTGTTCTTTCAACAATTACTGATAAACAACTCTCTGCAGTGGGTGGGGTACAAGTTTAATAGAACTCAATGCTGACAATGGTGCCAATGATACTGTGCAGTACATGGATTACTCTCTTTAAAGGGAAAATGCAGTCTCCTCAATTTGAAGTAGTGTGCCCCGGTACACTAGTTCAAGACTGGCTCCTATCAATCATGTGACAATATTTTTGTTACTTATTTCCTAAATTTATGCAGAACAACTCATTGGTTTACCCTCAATATTCAATGATTTTACAAAGGAACATTATGAAAATACTTGTGAGAGAAATAAGAGGAGATCTGTTAGATTTAGCAAATTTTTGAAAATAAACTTGGGGGGACTGCCTTCTCCCTTTAAGTACATGTCCAAGAGTCCACTGGCACTTTTGAGTGGTACTGTAATTAATACTAATACATTACACAAGCAACCTCACAGAACTAATTCACATCATCAAAAATTATGACAGACTGAAGATAATCATTTCTTTACTCTGAATAATCTTCACATTTTATGTGGATTTTAACTGCACTGCAGAAAATCTTTTTGTGAAAAAGTATGATTAAACAATATCTTTTTCCACTGAATTACAGAATATGATCCTATTTGATTAAACTGAATGATCCTTGAACATGATAAAAGATCATATTACTATAACAAAATATCTTCAAGAAGAACAGAAAGCTCAGGTATCACAGTGCAAGATTAATGCCAGTGACTCACAAAAATGTTTTCATTCCAAAGGGTTTCTGGCAAACAAAATTCCCCACAATTTTTCAAATGACTTTTAAAAACTCCAAGAAAATTACACCCATATACTTTATATCTCACATGTCTTCATATGATAGATATGCTTTAGGGCCTTGAAGGGTAGCTGTTTCATGATGCTTAGTGACAAGGCTAACTAAGTCAACAATTTAGATCAAATTCGGTTTCTTTTGAATTTTGAAAAGCCAGTTCAGATGGGAAAATCGTAGATTGCTCGTGGATGAAAAACCCACCTTCCTTTGACCGGGCCAGGAATGGAACTCCAAACCTCCCCATTGCCAAGCTTCATGGCTTCAAATGCTACCACCTTTATCCACTCAGCCACAGCACCGGTTCTTTGAACATAACAAGAAATGTAACAGAATGGACACTTGTTTCATTAAATTCGATTGAATTACTTCCTGATTATGGCATTATTCTCAAAATCCCAGACATCACCCTGACTGGAAGTGAGAAAACTCCATCACTTCAAAAGTTTCTCTCAGTTTCAGAATCCTGGGCAGTGGGCAACCTGTATCAAGTAAAATCTTATACCAGATTAAAATAAGGAAAGAATAGTAAACAAACCTAAGTCATTTCCTGCCAAACTTCCAACAGGGGTGTATCGTGAACTAGACGATCCTGGCCGGCTGGAACTTGGCCTGCTAGTAGATGGAGACTGAACATGGCCCAATGAGGTAGCCATACTTCTTGGAACATTCAATGTGGGCAGGTGATTCCTTGCTCCTATTTGAATCTGAAGGTAAAAAGGTTTCGAGTTATGAATCTGCTAGGTGAGATACAATGATATAAACTGCCATATAATTGTCACTGCTCTCACAACTGTAAACATCACTTTTTCATAAATCTACCTTCCAGAGTTAGTACCAACCTCTGCAACTTACAGTAATCAGTGAACAAGATGTTCCCATCTGTATTTTGCTATTTTGGGGGGTTGGGGTAGTTGTTTTCGCCTCATAATGAGTTAAGTAGTCCTCTATACATACAAAATCATGTGCTGAGCTGTATACGTGGAATCAGCAATTTACATGTGCACCCTACTGACAAGCCCTGAAGAGTAGAGATGGGTGGTACCGCAAAATTTTAGTACCGGTACCGCTGGTTATCCAGAACTGGTATTGTGAACAGTACCGACTCGCAACTCATGGCTGGAAGCTTCTTGCTCCTATTATGCATGAACCCCAAACATGTCCAGTACCCAAAGTGTACAAGAAGGGCCTGACTCTGACACAAAAAGATGATAACAAGCTTACATGCTGAAATTACAACTGGACTTTCCTTACCATGGTAGTTGATACAGAAGACAAAATGTGGATTTCATTTCAGTAGAGGGATATTTTTGCGAGATATTTTAATCATGGTACTGTACATCGTGACATAAAACAAATGGTACAGTTAATTTTGTTTGGAATAAAACGAAGTACCGTTAATTCTTTCAAGAACTGGCAATGCATGGTAAGCACACAAATATCTTTGGTATTTTCATTACCAGTACTGCTGGTACCGGTATTTATGTGAATACCGGTATACCGCCCAACCCTACTTATCACATACACAAGGGAGCATGAATCTTAAGAGGAATTTCTGGGGATGGAGAACTTTTAGTGTAGATATGATAGTAGGGTGAGAGCTATTTTGTTCTTCTTATGCCTCAATTTTTTAAGTTGCCTACTTTTGCAAATAAAACTTTAACAAAATTTCCACAACTGGGGAGAGGAGGTAACTCCAAGTAAAGTCTCACTCTCT
The DNA here is from genome assembly GCA_009936505.3 of Holothuria glaberrima. NCBI lineage: Eukaryota > Metazoa > Echinodermata > Holothuroidea > Aspidochirotida > Holothuriidae > Holothuria > Holothuria glaberrima. The sequence goes on from WURT03420275.1 coordinate 13,545, forward strand.
TTCTGTAGCTATTCATCCTCAATATGGAGTTCTGCTTTCATTCTCCCCCTCCCCCTCCACTCCTCCCCCCCATCTACCACAGGTAATACTGGGTATATCTGACCCTGCTAGCACTAGCTGTCTGTTAACTATTAAGTTACCCAATCTGAATCCGAGGCTAGCAAGCTGTGTACCAAGGAACACATAAGCATAAAAGGCTGGCAGCTAGAACATATAATAGCTTTTAAAATTATAATTTACATATGGTATAACATAAAAAACAGCACTTAAAAGTTACACCTAATATAATAGCTGAGACTGTTGACTTTCTTGTATATGAGACTACACTAGGCATAAAAAAAAGCTCCTATGACAATTTGAAATTGGTGAGTAACCCAACTTCATCCACAGTTACAAATATTCACTCAAAAATCCTTTCAAAATTTGTCACTCCTTAATTATTGCACCATACATTTGTATGTAATATAGGCAACTGACAAGAAAGCTCTCATGGAAACAGTGCTAAAAAATGTTTTATTATGGCTATCAACAAAGCAAGAGTAGAAATCTTTGCACACTTATTGGAACCTTTCAATCTTAGCTTTTTGCTATGTCTACTTATGCATTAGAATCCTACAGTGTAATTGAAAAGGGATATAGAAACTAATAATACCAACAAATATCTGGAATGTGTACGTTTTGATTGGCAACACATTTTCTTACAACTGTATACATAAGATTTATTGGCCTTATTTCATTTCATTTATTGTTTCTTTCCCCAACAATAATCATATATGCAAGAACAATTTATAGGGCATGATGTAAGCAAAATATGTAGCGAAAAGGGAAGTGTGCTAAAAACCCTAGAGGGCTTGGAGAGAACACACTCCCCATAAAACACAAAACCAAAACAATTGTGTTAATTACATTTCAAAACTTACAAAAAAGGACACTTACGCCTTACTAGATCACAATAACAAAATTTAGGCCTAATTGATTCAACTCTTGGAAAAGAAGGTTAGGGAATCTCACACACATCCTGTGAAAATCATAGGCTCAAAAAGTAAACTAATTGATCCACAAACTTAAAGTATAAGTACACCTTTAAAAGTATTTTCTTTTGATAATTTTTGCTATTGGTTCTAAACTATTGTTTCTCTCTGCCTTGTTACCGGATACTGCCTGATGAATCTCTGATGTCGTATCCTACGAGATGAAAGTACTGCAGCATGCACTGTGGCTGGCAAATGATGTCTTCGTCGTTTATAATCCATTTTGAACAAAAAAGTACAAGTTTCCTAGTAGAACTATGAGTTTCACAATTGGAAGTTCCAAAATTAAGAAAGTATTTCCACACTTTCAAAAAAATGTCCTGCAACTGTTGCCAAAAGATTTCAGATCCATTAATCCCACAGAGCTAGTAAAGAATTAGTGCTTCTGATGAACACCACACCAATGAACATGTTTGTACTACTACAGAGAAATTTCTACAGCTGCCAAATAGCACAAGCTGTTTCTAAAGACTTGATCTGATGAGGTCAGTGGATCCAATGACACAAATTTATAACAAAACATGACACAAATCCACTGTATCTAATGTACAAACAGTATACAAGCTGATGTAAATGATATGTATCTGTAGGTATAGTCTTCTTCATGGTTGGTTAGTTTTGTCACTGACTGACTTGACCCAGACTACATTCAGGCTTGTTGTAGGTATGGTTTGGCAAACAAGTTTTTCACACTAAACACAGTTTGGCAAAGAAAATTTATACAACATCCACTTTCTAATGATAATCAGAATCTTGCATATCTTACATTGTTTGTCAAAAACCAAGATGAAAATATTTACTTCTACATCTAACTTTCATCCTATTACATTTCTGGGAAATCAGGCAAACAATGAACCATTGTTCATTCAAGTAGAAAATTAGTTTCTTGCTATCTGCTATCTGGATGGTATACATTTCAAGTACAGCTGCTCATATGTAAGATTATATCTTATACTCCTTCAAGTGTATAGCCCCTTGGTCAAAGGTCACTCAGACAAAAGAATCAACATGTTTCCAGGGACAAGGACAGAATTTCACTGTGACATATTTTCTGTTTGTACTATTTTCATAAAGAATTGTGCTTGGAATATTCAATTCCTGGCTGCAGCCAAAAGTAGTTCTGCTTTTTATGACCAAAATTTAATGGGACTATAACAGCTGCTGGCCCCAAAATTTATTGTGAAACATTGATTACCTCTATTTCATTACAAAAACCTTTTATTATAAATACTGAGTATGAAAGGTATGCAAAGTAGTTCTTTGTCCTGAATTTAACAATTTAGTCACAAAAAATATTGTCACATGGATGAGACTAACCATCAATGAAATAGGATACTAGGGAAAACTACTTTAAATTGGCCCGGGTTGATTGCAAACAGGAATTTTGGGGAGTTCCATACAGTACAGTAAAAGCTTTGGAGCCAATAATGGATGAATTTACAAAACGTTGGTTCTTCATAAATGCAAGCATTCTGCCGGGCTCTGATTAGCATTACTGTAGGCCTAGGAAGGACACCTGAGAGTCACAACATTTTGCAAAGAGATGAGTAGCAAAGATCTACATTTACCTCAAATTGCAATCAAAGCTATCAAAACAAATATGCATAATGCCATATTTTGAAATTCACCTTTGCCTTTTGCTGTAGGTTTTACAGAAGTATTGTAATAAAACTGGCTCTTAGTTTGGTCTGTCTCTTAAGTTTGATTAACTAGTTTTCTCTAGAACTGTTAACCTGAGACAGTTGGGCCTCCCACCACACAAGCAGTTGGGCACCTCAGTCATTGAAGCAGTCTGGATTACTGCAACTGTTCACACTGCAGTACACTAATAGGCCTACAGTACATGGTTACTGTCATTCCATTCCATTCTCATTATTAAAGGAATAACAATGTCTACAGTATTAATCGAACCCAGCTGGGGAAAAACCAGTCTGACTTGCTTAGTAATTATCAAATTGGAAAAGTGAATTACCCACACTTTTAGGGTGAACCTCAGATAAAGCAACAACATACAGTATGTTGATAGCACAGGCAGTATATCTTTCTTACTTTAAATTTTTTCACAAATGGCTACAGTAATTTTTTTCTACATATGTGTACAGTATCTTTCCTTTTTTGTTTGTTCTACATAAAGGTACACATTCATTAATTTTCCGCAGACAGAATACTAATTTGCAAAAGTGATGACCATTTATAAGTTTAATACAATACTGCTCCAGATCATCAATATCCGAGTCACAACAATTTGGACAGGGCTATGTTGTTATTGAGAAATTTTGATGTGCCTCAATTACTTTCTACAAAAGATTTAATCAGAGGGTTTAAGACCACAAGGGGAAGTAGAAGGGGGAAGGAGAGTGGGGGATAAGTGACTTTATTTCCAGTATTTCTGATCTTTACTTTGTAGTGAAGAGTTGATACATTGCAGAGTTAACATATGTTAACATATATGTAACAGCATCGAGAGAAAACTTTTGAGTCAACCCAGCCACCTGACTTACTGTATGAATATTTTATGAGTGAACAAACATTTGGTTGGAACTGGTAACTCCCGGCCAGCCTTTTCAAAGTCAAAAGTTTGCATCATTGGTGCTCTTGCTGTAATTACCCCTATTTACCACTATGTCTAGTGATCACTAAGTCTCTCAGTATCTCTAAAAAGGGTACTGTACATCGAAGTACCAGCCTTTTCAGAGATACTGAGAGCCTTTAGTGGTGTTCTTTCTTGTATGTTTTTGGGTTATTCCAGTATGAGTAAAATGGCTTTCTATATCAGACACAAAAAGTTTTCAAAGCTTGCTCCTTTTTGCCCCTTTGGTTGAGTCAGAGTCTGTCTGACAGCCAAAGAGTTATGGCACATTCTGTTTACCTACATCTCATTTTAGTTCGTGTTCATTCAGTAACATCAATTGCATTTCTTTTCCTATTTGATTTTACACTTTCCACAATTTTTGCAATGCTTAATTTTTATTTCTGTTTAGTCTCCTTGAATTTCAAGCAACCAGTTGCAAGTTCATCATTCTTCATATTATACTTGTAACTTACAGTTTGGATATTTGATTTATGCTAATTAGCATGTGCAGCGATAGGGAAGAGCGGAGGAGGTTGGCAGGGATGTATCTCCCATGAAAGTGGATGGGGGGGATAATGAACACTGTAGCATTTTACCTTTTTCTAGACTTTTTCAATAGGCCTATTTACTTTTTTTGGAAATACTTCTGACAGTTGTCAAAGTATCATATTTCAAAGCCTGGAAAGGGCCATTTCCAGTGATCTGGGGGTATTTTTGGCCAAAATTTTCTTTGAGCACTCAGTGCCAACCGATGATGGTGCCCTGCTTAGATAATATCACTGACTATACCCTCCCCCCCCCCCCTTACTTTCAAAGACAGATTGCCAGTGTCACCCATGTCAATTAGTGTTATTATGTCAGTGGGTCTTTATCTCCTGACATAAAACAAATGGTGAGACTACTGAAACCTTCCCATACAGTATTTGGAATGTATACTGTACTTTTCATAGTAAGGCTAGATGTGTGTTTGGAATTAAAATGAGTCTGATGTGCAATGCAATATCATTTCTAAAGTGAAACATCCAAAAAAAACACAATTTTTCAACCTAATTAAATATTCATGAAGGACATAACTCATTAATACTATAAGCCATAGGCTACTGTTTTACAAACTTTAGGTTGTAGATGTTATATTTTAAGCAAATTTTATTATGATCGAATATAGATGAAGGAGTACATTACAATTTGTTATAATAACTGAAAAACATATGCTTGAAAGAAAAAGGCAAAAACAAACAAGAAATCAGGATTTATTCTACAAAAATTTCATTTGGCATCTAAGACATTTTTCTAGTTTGGAATGCATGTATATTCAAAGCCAATTTAAAAGCATTCTTAATACCAGAAAATGTAAATGATTTTTATACCAGAGAAAAGAAAATAATAGGCTTAAAGGGGCTCATTGACTTGATACAATTATTTGCGACAAGTTTGAAGGAAATCATTGCATGAAAATCTTTCTAATAAGCCTCATTACTAATGTATCACTAGTAACAGATAATTTGAGAAATTGTAGTTTTGTGTCAAGGGATTGCATATGATTAATACCTAATGATAAAAAATGTCTGGTCACAAATTTGTAACAAATAATTTTAATCATTAAGTTCCCTATCATTGCCATTTCAGTTGTATATCAAATGTGCAGAACCTCATAGTTTAACCATTTACCATCAAGATGTGAGTAAAATCTCAACAGGTGCAACAAAAAAATGAATCTTGTGAACAAACTCAATAAGCCCCTCGAATGGGAAAGAGCAATCATCCCAAATTTATTTTGAAAATGTCACCTACATCTTACAAATTTTCTCTTTTTCCATAACAAGTATCTTTCACAAGGTGTCCAAATACAAAGCCATTCCTGAATAAGGATATCGGGGTACACTAATTAAAATTGGGGTGAATCCATTTTCTCTTTAAAAGGGGCTACATGAACCCAAACTTAAGACTGATTTTTTGCTCAAGGAAAGGGCTGACGCCCCCTTCATTGTGAATAAAGCTTGGCAATATTTACTTTGTAAACTTAAGGGGGCATACCACTATTAATACCTATGCAACTCTCTTCCACTAAGTTTACTAAAACACAATGGCAAGAAACAGAGACTCAAAAAACAAAAATAAAACCGAGTCTGAAGGACAGCTCCTCACAATATTATGCCTTGATGCCTTTTTGTGGGGCACTTCTCAGAGCAATCACACAGGCATAATGACTTTTTGTCATTGATGCTGTTAGTTATGTCAAGCCTTTATCTACTGTTCATCTGTACCAGTTTTCACAATCTTAATCTGACAAATAAACTCACCTCAGCAAGGAGTTCTCCTGACAACCTTCTTGTCCAATTATTTGTCAAAAGTGCCATGTTTTTATCTCTTCTCAAATCCCTACCTCCAACATCAGTTATACAGGTATCACTGTTCTTTTAACTGTTCAACAAGTTTACCTTTGAATTTATTCCTCCAAATAAACATGTAAATACCACACCTCTGTATGATAATTCACTCTAACAACATCTCTCTCCAATTTCAATTCACTTGAATAAACTTTAAAATTGATTTTCTGCAGCTCTATGCATTGCCACCCAGTTATCTCACTGTTCAAATCTTCACTGCACTCTAATAAAAAACTAAACTACAAATATCCGTCGCTGTTCAATATTAACTTTTCTTCCTTATTTCCACAATATCTTATTCATAAAATTCCACAATTCTGATGGACTAAGGTTCAAGGCTTGATTTCTATTAGAGAAAAATTCCTGAAAATTCAATAGATGATCAATGAGGATAAAACAAATATTCTTACAGACTTTTGCAGCATTGTTACCATGACAACAGGCAAATAGGTGACAGATAACAACTACCAGATTACATCCTAGTTATCCTCGTCTTAATAAATGAAACTGTGCTTTTTATTTAAAGTTGTAGTATCCTAACATAGTCATGGATTACACTGAATGGTTTCATAAAAAACAAAGGTTTCCAGAATTAAAATTTCACAAATATGCTACTTCAAAGTTTTTTAAGCTAATGGTACTTCTTGTTATTTTTACTGTATGATATCATGCCATATGAACCAGGGTTCAGTTTTTGCAATTGTCTTATTGCCTGTTGCAATCGAAATTTGCCAAGGAGAGCCAACTAAGTCTACAAGTTGGCTTTCTAATTGACAATCAAATTTCAGGAAAGAAGGAAACAGGTCATCCACAGGACAACTAAAATTTCTTATAAGACAACATACAGTATTTTCTTTTGGACAACTAAAAGGGACAGACAGATTTTCTGGTATACAACCATAAAATATAATTAAAATTGAGGCCTGTGTATCATAGCAATTACAGTTTTCTACTTAATTGTAATAAATGAAATACAACATTTTACTTAATTTTATGCATAACACTGATGTTAAAATAGCAATAAGTAAAGAACAAATGACCTTTTAAGCAAAAGAAGACAAATTTGTATGATAAAACAATAAATCCAAAACAAATGCAACAGAGGGTGGCATTTTTGTTTGCTTGTTGCTGGATCTTATTTAAATTGTTCATCACTATGGAAACCTTAAATCTAGCATTAACTCAAATGCTTTAACTGGAGACTGATGAATGGTGTTATTGTAGGCCTCCATTTCTCTCATTTTATCATCAACTTTAAAGTGGCCATGACACCGTTAAATTTAATGCCCGTACTGTGCAGATTAATAAAAATGTGTTCTTTAAAACACATATCAACCATTGTTGTGATTTAATTCATGTTCCTTCACTCCTAGAACTGCAAATTTAAACATCCTTTTTGAGGCTTGAAAATTTCACTTCTCCAAAAATTTTGGAAAGTGTGTGACGTCATGTGACATCATACTAGGAACCTCACATATAGGCTTACTTATATCTGTGTTATTGCTGAATGGACAATATTTTGTACAAAGCAATTGTCAGAAAGCAATTGAATGCACAGAGCTACTGTAGGTCAGTCTACGCGCCACCAGATCGAGCCTGTGGTCAGGCGAGTCCATGTTGCTGCCCCCTCCCGCACAGAACCTTGTATAGAAAGGTCGCTGCAACCCGGCCCCTAGTAAACACGTATACATGTGTTATTCTTTGACTGAACTAACATTGTTTCAATATTCATTTATAAAAATGAACATTGTGCCGACATGTATTAATCTCGACAGAGGCACAATCCAGTGACGTATCTATGATAGGTAACACCCCAAGAGCAGATCCTTCACTTTTTAACCCCAAGCGGGGCGTTTGTCCTAGGGGAGAGTCTATGTGGGGATAGAGGTAAGGTGGTGTACTCCCCCACCCCGAGATAATTTTTCATTTTGCAATGGATCTGATACACAGTTGTGATACCTTTGGTAAAACTTTACACTCACGTAATTAGAAATTCTCATTTTAAAATAGAAAGTCAGTTGTTTTGGGCAGTGTTGTGGAAGGGATAGCTTTCAAGGGGAGGGGTAAGGGGATATTATCCCTTAACTTTGACATTTTTTGCTAAGGTAAATCCCCTAACTGTAAAATGGTGATATCTTTGTGGCTATGGGTGGAATTGACCATAGAATTATTTAGAAATTTCCATCATTTAACAATTTTTGCCGGGCTGAGTGTCAATGATAGAATGTAGCAGAAGGGAAGGGGTATTCCTCCCTTGGGGAAATTTTGAATAGTTTTACAGTATTGTCCATTGTCCAGTGGTGGCACCAAAATTTTAAAAGTGCGACAAACGGAGGGCAAAAGAAACTGTTGGGAGCCAAAAGATTTTCGCACCTAGAATGAAAACGAGCGCAAAGTGCGAGCTTTAGCGGGTGGGGTCCAATGGCCCGCCTTACGGCCCCTGGTGGGGTGCAGCAGCAAAGCCTCAGTGGGGGTCATGGAACGGAGCCCCCAGAAGCTCTGAGGTTTAAGCATATTTCTGGGTAAAAACTAAGTCTCAGGATGGTATATTTTGGTTCATAATACATTATCCATTGCTAAGATTCCTAATATTACGGCTATTCCTCCCGTCACGCCACTATGCTTCAGGAGGTGAGTGGGGGCATTCGGGAAAAGAGGTTCTGACTTAATTTCTTTACTTTGGTTGAAGCTATGAAGCCAGTTAAAACAGTTTTGAGCGCAGATTTCCCTCTGCTTTTAGAAGAAGATATTTTTGATTGGTATAACTTTTCATGTCATGGCCGCTATATTTATGATGCTATCCTTCACTGGATTTTAGGTTTCAAAATGAAATACTGCAACTAAGAAATAAGATTAGAGATATATTTTTAGTGCTAAATTTTCCAGCCTAAATTTATTTCCACTTTTTGCTAGATGTTCCTCACAGGCCTATAACATCAGACTATGTAAATGTAATAATATTAAGTGCTGAGTAATTAAGCTACTATAAAATTATTATTTTTTGAAGACAAATAACACAAATTGAAAGCAGTAGTGCACTATCTATCAGTGGTTCTAGTACCTGCTCAAACAGAAGGAAAAACATTATAAAAGAAAATCCTACTACTTCAAGTTCTGTATTTATTGTGTAGTCAGCATCAAACAATTCAATGGTACAGAAATACTGCACGTCCTGTACATGCCCTGTATATATATATATATATATATATATATATATATATATAACGCTAATTCCCCCCTTAAGGTGAAAGTCTTTGTATCTTCCTACCTTAAGGCGAAAAAAAAAATAAAATACGTAAGC
>WURT03420386.1:2581-22833 GCA_009936505.3 Holothuria glaberrima
TTGTCTTTGTAGCACTGGGCATTTTGACTGTTTTGCTATTTTCCTGTACTGTAACTAGAAACCTGAGAAGATGGACGCTAGATAGGGAAATTCACCCCTCCATCTTTGACATGTGGTTAAATTTCTGACTGTAGGTGAGTTTGACTGGAATACTAATTCAGTTTGTAGTCCATACTTACCCCTTGCTACATCTAATATGCATTTTCCCCCAGCGGAGCAAGGCATTCTGAGATCATTTTAGCACTGCACCCCCATTGTGACCGGAAGTCGGTCCTGTGACCCGCTGACCCGTCCTCAATTCCCTTCCCGTTCAGCCTTTGAGTAAGGAGTTCTGAGGTCTCCTATTTTTAGGAATTTTCTGCAAGTAGCGTAAGGTATAAATATGCCGTGTAAGATCATTTTAAAGGATCCGCAAGGTTATACCTTCCCTGATAAAAGAAAATGACACGGCCCCTCCTAAAGTCTTAATGCTGCCTCACCAACCATTTCCTCCCACATCTGGTGACATTGAGAACTCCCCTACTGTATTTATGTTTTATTCACAACTAAAAAACACTACACTAGAGTGCATTTCTTTACTACTTAGGTTTTTCATACAAGTCAGAAAAAAATCTCCGAGGATCTTAGTTTGAAAAGTTACTACATGAACGGTTTTATGCACCTGTTCCTTTTCTTTTTATGGTAGGTTACTCTGTGGCAACTGGGCACTTTGTTGGGGCTGAAAATGAAGAGCAAGGAGTATCTGGGGCACCTCGGGCTAACCAAGTTGGAAAGGTCACCATTTATGACCTCAACACAGGGACTGTATACCAGGAGATCAACGGAGAGCCGGTAAGTGTTAACACCTCACTTTCTATATTTAACCTCTCGTTGCTAAGAGTCAAAAAAGTGGAAGAACACTTAAAGAGCAAGTTATGTCACCGAAAGTTCGATTTACGATACACTTCTTAAATAAAAAATGCTAGACTGATTGGTTTACAGGTGTTTTAATGTCTGGGGAGGTAACTGATGAAAAAAGTGGCAGCTAATATATGCCTTTGTATTTTTTAGGTTGCTTGTTTGTATTTGTGATTGATCATCTGGCAGTTTTTAGTGAGCTTTTGCTACTTACTTGATTCAAAGATAGCTACAGTAGTGGTGCTGAGGAGTGTGAAATTGGGGTCATGGAGGGGTTATGGAAGGTGTCAATGGGGGAGGGGAGGTGGTTATAGAACAGACTTTGGCTGAAGATTCAGGTTTCATCCATCTCAGGTATTTGTTCCTACACAGCTGGCATTCGGTAAAGCAGAACTAAGGGTCTGGACCAGTCCACCACCTCTTCCCCCACCCTCAAATTTGAAGAGTTTCTTAAAAGTTGAGATTACAGTCTTGACACCCAAAGTCCGAGAAGCAGAAGTTGAGGTCAATTACCAATTGCTATTGAAATAAAAATGATTTTACCAGTGTTAGTACACAGTCTACATTATTGACCATTGGTTGAGACAAAGAATGGAATGACTCAACGAATGTCTTCCTGGCAGGCCCGTAGTTGCAGGTGGTGGGGGCAGGGGACAGTAAGCTGCTTGACAAATTTTTGCCCTTTTAAAATTTTAAGTTACTGTTGCATTTTTGACTCCTTGCCGAAGGCAGGCAAGGAATCTATGCTATGGTGATGCCGTGTGTTTTGTGTGTGTGTGTGTGTGTGTATGTGACACTTAGCTTGTAAATAAGATGTCTCAAGATAGCAATGACCAACAGTTTTCACATTTGGTATATAGATTTTTCATGGTAAGAGAAAGAACCCTATTGTTTTTGGTGGAGGTCAAAGGTCATTTGAGGTCACCAGAGGTCAAAAACTGAAAACCTTGTAAACACAATATCTCAAGATAGCAATGAACAACAGTTTTCATATGTTGTATATAGATTTGTCATGTTGAGAGACAGAACCCTGAAGTTTTTGGTGGAGGTCAAAGGTCATCTGAGGTCACCGGAGGTAAACTGCAAAAACCTGTAAATCGCTTGTAAACACGGTATCTCAAGATAACAATGACAGACACTTCATATTTGGTATATAGATTTGACATGTTGAGAGGAAGAACCCTATTGTTTTTGGTGGGGGTCAAAGGTTACCTGAGGTCACGGAGGTTTGACTGCGAAAGCCTCGTAAATGGCTTGTAAACACGATATCTGGAGATCACAATGACAGACACTTCATATTTAGTATATAGATTTGTAAAATTGAGAGGACAAACCGTATTAATTTTGGTGGAGGTCAAAGGTCATTTGAGGTCACCAGAGGTTAAACTGCAACAACCTTGTAAGTGGCTTGTAAACAGGATATCTCAAGTAATGGCCGACACTATTCATATTTGGTATATAAATTTTTCATGATGTGAGGAAGAACCCTGTTGTTTGTGGTAGAGGTCAAAGGTCATTTGAGGTCACCAGAGGTCAAAAACAAAAACCTTGTAAATATAATATCTCAAGATAGCAATGATGGACACTTCATATTTAGTATAGATTTGTCATGATGTAAAAGGACCCTATTGTCTTTGGTGGAGGTCACAAGTCATTTGAGGTCACCAGAGGTCAAAAGCTGAACTTAGTAAACATGAGATTACAAGGGAGGAAGCACAGACAAATCTCTTCTAAGACATGTTTTCTTTTTTCAGTTTTTTAATTAAGTTTTGGTGGAGTTCAAAGGTCATGTGAGGTCAGCAGGGGTCAAATTGTGAACACATCATTAAAAATGATGTAGTCAATAAGTATATAAATTTGCAGGATGAACCTCTGTGTAACAAAGCATCCCCCTTTTAGCAAGGAATCACTAGTACTTTGGTCTTTCTGGTTAATTCATCTTTACACATCTCCCCCTCCCCCACCTCAAAAATATTTCACCCCTCTCTCCTGGAAGTTATGTTCCCCTCTTTAGTATAATCTGGCTGTAGGCCTGCTTTCTGGTAAATTTAGAGTACCCCTTGCCTGTACTCCAATTTTCAGTTTCTTTTCCCGTACTGGTACTCTTGACTTCACCTGGTACCTGTGCTCATGAATTGTTGATTATACCTACGCTCATGGTCCACATTTTTGGACTAGTAGCTGTACTCATGACCTCATACCTCTACTGGTACCCACACCTGGTCTGAAAAAATGGGACCCGTAGCCTTACTCATGGTTCTGTACTCAGACTACAACACTGAGTGGACATGGTTTAACTGTTAAACTAATTATGTGACATAGTGATAGCAAATACTATTCTTCCTATAACATTTAAAAACCTGTTTCCCATATGGACCTTGTCTTTTAGTAAAACGTTTAAGTAGGCATAATGTGGAGTTGTAATTTCGAAAACTTGCCTTTTAGTCTATATGCATTGTTGCATTGAGGTTTGTAATCAATGGTTGGTTAATCATCACCTGTGGAAGAAATGGGGAATATGTCAATTGGGCTCCGTGTCAGGAACTGTTGGTATTTTGAAGGATATTTTGGCAACTCAAGGGAACTTTAGCTATGTTTTTAGAAGAAAATGTAACAAATTGTGGAAAATTTGACTGGCTTCCATTGTAATTAACATTTTTGCTAGTCCTGCAGGCTGACCAGAGCTACTAACAATGCACACAGTTATGCACAGTAGACATTTTACAAATGTCATGGATGAATGGCTACTTGGAAATGGCAGTGAAAGTAATACCTGGAATAAATTTGGTGAAATTAATGTATATTAAACCCTTTTCATTTCATTTTTGAAACAATTTCTGTATATACGTTTGGGAACATTGCAAAATGTGTGTTTTTTTACCAGTTACTTCACAATGGTTTCAAAGCACAAACTCAGCATACTCTTTCATACTAATTCATTGTCAAGTTCCTTTTAGTTAAATATGACATTCATGATTTTAAAAAAAAATTTTTTTTTTTAAAAAAAAGATTTAAAAAAAAAATTTATTTTCAAAAAAAATTTGCAATATTTAGATTCTGGAACATCATGACACATAGCTGAAAGAGGAAAACAAGGATATTTGAAAGACTCAACATTTCAAGTAAAAGTTAAAAACCAATGCCCTTTAAAGGAAGCCTAAATTGAAAGTGTGTTGTTTATGTTTTTTGTGAGTTAGATAAGATATTACCGCTCAGTTCGTTTAACCAGATGTTTTTTGTGAGAGACCACAGCCTGCAACATCATAGAATTTGTTTTAGTTTTATTTTCACATGGTGGAGAACAGAACATACCATCACGCTGTCATACTGATCCCAGTTGTCACTTGTGAATGATGTGATTTTACAAAATTTAAAAAGAATAATTTCTCTGAATGGGTTTTCATGTTTATTATCGTTTTGACTCCTGCTGTGCTCACATGACCTTTCACCAGCGCCAAAAACAGTGGGGGATTCCCAGTTTGGTTTAAATTGGATATTCATACAGTTCATACTCAGAACTAATTTTTCCCTTTTTTTCTAGGGTGAACAATGTTAAGATCTTAAAACCTTTCCCTTCTTTCTTCCTTCTTCAGTACTGTAACAAAATGAGTTCAGGTGGTTTGTCCTAAATGTGTATTATGGAGGTGGGCTGAGACTTAGTATGTTCTTTGCCAAAGGCTGTTTGACTGCCCAACATCCAATGAAACCTTCCATTTTGTGGTGTTGATTGAGTTCAGAAATCTTACCTCAAGAACATTTAATCTGTCAAATGTTATTACTCAGTCAAAAGCATTTCACATGAATTCTGTTCTTTAGCAACCTATGAGACAGTGCATTTCCAACAAGGATGTGTCTTACAGTTTATTGGTCAATGTTGCCATGGAAACATCATGTTTGATCGTGTCTGGTTACATGAAACCTGTGATTGCCATTCAAGTTTACAACATCTTGAAGGAGGAAGATTTCTGTTTACATTCATCACCTCTTGTTTCCATAGAAAGTCACTGTGTTTGATTTTGTTTTCATAAAATGTCAGGAGTCATGTAGGTGGTGTATTGCTTTAAAAGCCTGCTATCATTAAACTAATTAATTTATTATTCTGGATGCCAAGAAAGAGTAATTGAGTTATGAACTTACAGTATGACGTACATGTACAGGTATGTATCGTATGTTTAATGCATGTAAAGTGCATGTTGCTGTACATTCAGAGTTGGTACACACGATGTAACAGTACCTAAATTTGTACAGCATGATGCATGAAAATATATCATGCTAAGTGGAAAAGCTGTGTGGTATACAATACTGTAGAGGGCAAAGCTCATCCCAGTCCTGCTTTAGAAATTCTGAAATAAGCCTCAACACTCGGTCTAGATCTAAACAAGGATTATCTACATCACCCTTCCCTTACCTCCTTCTCCACTGTGCTAGTAGTTTACCAGGGTCTAGCTGCAGGTACAGTAGGTGGGGATTACACATGTTTATAGGAGGTAAGTATTGGGGCTTGTAGATTCCCAATCCAGGGAGTTTTGGGGAAACGTTGACAGGTCTTGCACAATTGGCTCCTTGGTTTCTAAACTTCATTAAAATTAAGACTTTTTGGTTGTAGTGGAGGTTTTTAATTGTGACACTTTGCAAGCTTGATATCTCAAAGAAGATAGCCACTGCCTGTGAGTGTCCTATATTAAAAGGGTTAGGCCTACATCTCAGCAGGGATCAAACAGTGAAAGCAGTAGAAGAATAGTTTCTTATGCAGGGTGACCGATTCATTTTGTAGATTTTCAGTGTTAAGTATAGCAAATCCTATTCTTTCAAGGGACGAAATATCCCAGGTTCGCATCGCAAACGAGAAATTGTAGTTGCGAAGAAAGTCCAATTCAGCTTTGCAATTATTGCGAACCAATATTTTTCAGGCTCTGCTTAAGTTCTAACTATTCTGATAAAAGCAGCATGGATATAATTCAGTAAAGTAATTGTTCACCTAGGCGTAACAAAACATGTTTCAACTGCGCTGGCTGTATTTATAGGTGAATTTCATTGACACTTTTTTTTTCCTGTGACATTTTTAAGTTAGCAAACTTTACCCCATCCTGATTAGCAGATCAGCGTTTGCATTGCAAATGAGCCAAAAAATACAGCTCATTTAAAACACAAATGTTGATTTCAATAGTTGCTAATCGAGATTGGACAATTGCTAATCAATTCAAACCTTGATTAGCAATCAGTGCTAACCAATTTTCTCACACTATTTTGTCCCTTGTCATGTAGAGATGTAAGTGAAAGAATTAGAAAGTTGTTACTATATATATACACTTAGAAATGGCAACATAAATACCATACAGTTTCAGTTGTTACATATTGCTGAGAAAATATTTTTGAAAAGGCACAGACTGTCACAGTTTCACCTTGAGTTAAAAGGTATCAGGCATCATCTACTGTAATGGCCAAATTTTCAGATCCCATAGTAAAATACCATAACATTATTTAGAGAGATACCATCCACACAGCAGATGACAGTACTGCTGACCTTCCACTTACTGCTTAAATGAGGTTGTGATCTCATCACTAGGAGGAACAATCATGATTTTGGCCAGAAAAATATTGTATTTCTCTGGGAAGTAATGAAATGTAGTCATGTGATTCCACATTTTGTCAGTTAGGTTTGGTCTTACAGTATTAAATAATCAGATTTGGAAACCAAATTTTGTGTACAAATCAAAAGCTTAAAGGGATAATGCAGTCGCCCCAATTTGGTTTAGTGTAGTAGTCTATCCTTTTTCATGAATGGCTCTTGAGAATTGTGTGACAATGTTTTTCTCACTAAATTATGAAATCTCTCACCCCCTTGGTTTACCATGAATATGATATATTTGAGTCCTAAAATATCATGAAAGATACTTGGAAGAGAAATAAGAGAAAATTTGTGAGATGTAGTTAATGTTTCAAAATAGGTTGGGGGGGGGCTGCATATATATGCCCTTTAAGCAAGTTTGGTGATAGATCATGCTGCATGTAGTACAGTGCAAGACAAAATTGTCTCAATATATTAGTATTGTGTTCCAAGGGAAACAAATTTATACCATTTGGAATACAATCAATCATGCATGATTGTCACAATTCAGAAACTTTCCTGAACTTTTACTTTGTGTATTGACTTAAAGCCTGGAAGTCCCTGAGTATTTAAAATGGCACAAGCCTACAGAAAGTTGCTCCAATGTTAAATGCATACTGTCAGACAGAAGTGCAAGTAGTAAGACAATAAACTGATTATTAGCTCGGTGTTTAGAAAAAAAATTTAACATATTGATTGTTAATCCAGTTGATTCCCAAAGTAGGGGGTTTGTGCAGATAGTTTGCTGAAAATAATTAACTGTGTAGTGGCTCACTTCTCTGCCTTTTAGCTAAGATCATGTTTAGTATCTGTTCTTTTCAGCCAGTCTAGATTTGGGTTATGCATGACAGACCCTTGATGTAGAGGTCTGAAGGTCAAGAGGTGGGTCAGGTTTAGTCTAATAAGTCCCTTGGGGACATAGTACTTTTGGGAAACAGAATTTCTTAAGGAGTAAGGATTGGTTTTTGCCCTTTTACTATAAGCGAAAGAGTGGGGGGGGGGGAGCATTGACTGGAACTTAGGTATTCTATTTTGCTCCTACTTACCTCCCCTATTACTACTATTGGACAGCCCATCTGCCGTTGAACAATTCACGTGACTATATTTACTGTACAGTGTACAGGGTGACGTGTTTTATTGACACGTTCACTTTTGCTACTTGAGGAGTTTTATGGCAAGGAATTAATTAGTGAACACTGTGTTTGTTTTTTATCATAAATTTCTAATAAATGTCAGATTGATTGCAGCACAGCGTTTTTGCAGAAGGTACAGTACGTAAGTCTAAGTTTAACGTTTGAGGATCAGGAAGCCAATTGGCTCATTAACGACCCTATACCAGAGTGAGCATAAATTGGAAAGAAGTCCCAATTACATATAATACTGTACTTTGTCTAGAAACAAGGCAGTTGTTTGCTTTTTAAATGATATCAGTTTCATGTTTTTCTTTGTATGGACTGGTATTTAATGGTTGCAGTGCAGTGACTGAAAATGCTCTCCAAATTTCCTACTTTCAAAGTTCTGTTCGATATTATCCAAGTGCTTCTACAGTGTATTGGCCTGAAAACCATAATATGTTCTCAGGCAAAACAAGATGTCTGGAACTTTGGCAAACATTTGATGAATACAGTATGATCTTTATAAATTCTGCAGATATGAATAAATTGTACTTAATTGTCCATAACACTTCCCTTGTTATGTCAGGATGGGTATTAGTCTATTAGATGAAGGACTCGCAGATATATTGGGTGTTTCATATATATTGTAAACCAAATTAGTGCAGACATACTGAAAGATGTACATTCGGCTGTTTTAATCCCATGGGCTTTGCAAAAGCATTCTGATGGCAAGGAGTTGTTATATGTTTTGACAGTATTTTATGGTTTTTTAGATATTAGCAGCTTAAGTTATCACATTTTGCACCAAAAAAGAAAGCGAAGCAAGCAGGTGTAATATTTTGTGGCTTCACATTGAATTTGATGGTCCTGTTTTTGTCTTAATATCCAGCTTTATAATACAGTACAGAAATTTTATGCCTTTATGCTTCTAGTGTATCCTTGGAATTTTTTAAAATATGCCTTCACTACCCTTTGAAAATGCTGCTGTAGCAATCTAATTAACCTAAGGTCAAAGACACAGTAAAAACAAGGTTGAATAAGAATAAAAAAGAGATGAAAAAGATAAAAAAAAAACATGACACTTGTTTGCTTCACTTTTGGTAGAGCACACGATAATTTTAGTAGTCTGCTGAAGATATCGTAAGAACTGAGCATAGGAATTACTGGAAATGTAACTTTCACAGGGCTCGAAATAACCGACGGCACTGATGGCCATGGCTATCAGGCCCTTACTGATGGCTGCGGTACCCCTCAGTAAATGTCCCATGAAATAACCTAGACCTATAGCCAATTTGCTCATTTTGTCTGTGCCCTTTTTCAAGCTACTTTCGAGCCATGCTTTCACCAGAATGCTTCGCTAAATTATCTCTTTACTATACCAAGACCAGATTTTTGTCTGACCTATTCATTTAACCCTTTCAGGACCACACACCTATACTACAATTCCTCTTTCAGGACCGACCAGTTTGTATTGTGTGGTAATGAATATGGGAATGAAATTTCAGTCTTTGTTTTCTAAAAGGTATCACCTTCCTTTGAAAAAATGAGAAGAAGTTTTGTCAAGAATTTAATAATCTTTTATTTGGTACCAAGATATTTATTCTGATGTAAACCTTTCATTACTCAAGGGCCAGAAACAAGTCTTGGCTGAAACCCCTCGTAGCTGCTGGCGATAGTGTGCATACGTCGTTAAGTTGGCTATTGGTTAGGCCTTAGCCTAGTTTCAGTGCACGTTATCTTGGAACATGTCAATAGCAACATGCACTACCATACATCATACAGCAGCTAAATTTGCGCTTTATGCAATGAATGTAGACTCCAAAGTGGTGGCACTATGCACATATCCTTCCTCTTTAGAGAAATATGTCTGATGTTTTTGTCGCCTAAATGTGACCACTGTTTTTTGCCCGTATCGCCGAACGACGAAGTTGGTCCTGAAAGGATTAATATTAAAATGTTAATGTCTTTCCTCAAAAGTACTGAAATTTGTCATTACCCCTTTCTCTTCCTAGATTGATACATATGTGTGTGTGCTTTATTGGAGTAGTATTGTTAATTTTCATGTTTGGTGTAAATGTTAAAGGTCATCTCTTGTTGTCATCTCCTCCCACAGATGAATACCTACTTCGGTGGTGCCGTAGCTGCAGTGGATGTGAACAATGACGGTTTGTGTGACTTGCTAGTTGGTGCTCCCCTGTTTTCAAATGATCAAGATGAGGGCAAGGTCTATGTGTATTTAAACACTGGTGGATTGGTAAGATAAACAACTGATAAATACTTTATTTCATTTCATTTGGTGGTTCAAAGTTCACAGAAAAGAATCAGTGTGGAAGGAACCATAACTATAGCTCATCCATAAACCTAAAGTATTGACATAACACATTCCTTTGAACTTACTCAGAAAACATACCTGTAGGATAACTTTTGGTTCAAATGTTCCCCCTTGTCTATATTGTAGACATGTGTACTGTATAGCAGTGGTACCTATTGGATTTTATTGAACTAATGATGAGAGCAGTATGCCACTGTTTGTTCTTTCTTGTGAAGAGATTTTACATTCCTGTATAACTGAGAAAGAATTACTATGTTGTAGAACTTTAAAATCCTTTGTATTTTGTAACTGACACATATTTCAATCTCCTGTTGCTACCCAGGGAGTCTTCCAACCCCCTGCCCTACCATATCCAATGTCCCTCATTCCTCAGGCAGTGTCATCCTCCTCACCACACTCCCAGTCCTCTCCTCTTGAGGTGGAGTTAATGGCTTCAAGGTTAAGTTTACTGCCTTGCAAGCTAAAGGTTCCTGGATGAAATCCTCGTGTAATCTCCTGGAAATTGCCTAGTGGTTCAGATTTGCTCCTTTGGTGTAGCTGTTCTCTGTGAAACTGAGGAGTTTTGGTGTGTGGAATCTGAATATCTGGCTGTCAATCTCAGGAATTTGTCTTAGTCAGGAAGCTGTCCATTTTAGGAAGTCAACCACTTTTCTGGGTTCAGCTGCCAAGCAGTGGTGCAGGACAAGGATCCCACACCCCCTCCTAGCCTCAGGGTCTTCAGGGGCCTGCCCAGGATTGCTAGGGTGCCACCACATTTTTCTGTAACAAGGGGCCAAATGTTAGTTGTGATGCATTCAAACCAAATAGGTGTGGAAGGACCTTTCCAAAGATGACAAATTTTCTTTCAAATAAAGACAAAAAAAAAATACATAAGACTTAACCTTTCTTGCCAAAAGTCTGAAAATAGTTACAAAAAGTTGAAAAATCAATCAAGTGTTCAGTGAAACTAGGCATTTGAAACTTGTCATCAGTATTTAAGGAAAAATGTGTGTTGCCACAAGGAAACAGTGTATTCAGTCAAAAACCCATTGTAGTACATCAAATGTTCCTGTATAGGAGTATTTATGTGGCATGAGCATGTTTGCAAGTGATTCACTGCCCATCACAGTTAATGCTTAGAAGGTGTGGCAAGGGTACAGTATGTGTGTACACTAGGACAAAAACAATGATACTTTACATTGAATGCTTGGAAGACAAAATGTGCAGTTGACCCAGAGAGAAGTACTTAATTGACACCAGTGAAAAAGCCCTTTTTTTTTTTTTTTTTTTTTTTTTTTTTTTTATTTTGAAGGCCCCTGTACAAGATCTTAAATTTGGTCAAAACTTCAGTGTATATTTATTTGTCTGATGATGTTCATGAACAACAGCATGTATATTTGTGTAGACGACCTTCATTTTACGATTACCATTTAGATCTAAACTTTATGTAAATGAGAAATTGTCAGCTGAATAACCTGCATGTGGTTTTGAATATTAAATACTGCGCAGTGCAAAAGAATTTTGAAAAAAAAAATCTCCTTTTAAGAAGGGTCCATACTTGTGTAGTAGATATACAGTACATGAGAGGCTGGTATAGTCACAAATTAAAACTAAATTTAATATTAAACCACTATCTGGTTGTGAAGGAATAAACTTGTTGAATATGCGGTCATTTTGTTTCTTGTCACTTTTTGTCTAGTACGGGTTTTTTTTTTATCTTACGTTTTGAATGTTGAAAGCTGAATCAAGAAATACTGTACAAGTATGGTTGATAGGGGGTTGTAATGTGACTGCTGTGAATGTTAAAGGGGCTTACTGAGTTTATCAATTATTTTGTGATGAGTTTGAAGGAAATCATTTCATGACAATGGATCTAATTAGCCTCATTACTCATGTTTAGTTAACAAAAATGTGGCAAATTGTAGTTTTGTAGAAAGAGGTTGCATATGAGTAATATTTTGTCTGGTCACAAATTTGTAATGATTTGAATCATTAAAAATTACCCTATCATTGCAATTTCAGTTGTGCCCTTACATGTACAGAATTTCTTAGTTTGACCATTTACCATCAAGATGTGAGTATAGCTCAACAGGTGTGAAAAAAATCATGAATTTTGTGAACCAACTCAATAAGCCCCTTTAAGATACAGAGCCATCTGAACAGATGGGGGTCGTGGGTAAGGCTAGGGTTAGCAACACCACTTCCCCAATAATTTGCTGTCTGAACTGTTCTCCCAAATATTACTTCAAACTGAGTCTTAGAACAGTCGTATGTTACCTTACAAAATTGCAAATTTAAGAGCAAAGTAATCAGCCCGTCCCCCTTTTAATCTTTGTATCCCACGTCTAATGTAAGCAACCCTGTTATGGCCTTGAGGTGTGGTATTTCTCAGAATGTGTGTAAAGAGTTGACGTGCTAGTTAGAGTGTACTCCATGTATTTGATATGTAGGCCTCCATGCAGATCAAGTCCCTGGTAGAACACCCGAAAATTTCTTGGAGGCTTAGTTTTTTGTTTAGAAGAGCTGTTAGCAATGATGAGGGCG
Organism: Holothuria glaberrima; assembly: GCA_009936505.3. Classification (NCBI taxonomy): domain Eukaryota; kingdom Metazoa; phylum Echinodermata; class Holothuroidea; order Aspidochirotida; family Holothuriidae; genus Holothuria; species Holothuria glaberrima. The sequence continues at coordinate 15,057 of WURT03420386.1, forward strand.
GTTGGTGAATTGAAAACATTCTTTGAGACAGTTGTTTTGTGATTCATTTGTCTCATTCCTCTTCAGGTTTAATTTCCTCAGAACACTGTTGTTGCAGGTAGAAGGGTTCTCCTCCCCTCAGAGCTTTTAAAGGTGGCTTGAGACTTGAGTTACACTCTCACCTGGTTGTATTGGGACATAAAATTTTGGTTCAGGGGAAGGACTGGGAGCTATTAGCAGGGCACTTATACATAATGCTCATACTATAACATACTGTGCACAGTTTACTGCATATAGGGTACTTGACTAGCTTTTTGACCCTAGAATTAGCCCTGAAGGCTCTGGAGCCTTGAATTTCTTGTAAAATGAAGGTGCTCTACACAAATATGCATGCTGTTGTTCATGAACATCATCAGACAAATATACACCGAAGTTTTGACCAAATTTAAGATCATGTAGAGGGGCCTTTTCATTGGTGTCACTTAAGTACTTCTCTCTGGGTCAACTGCACATTTTGTCTTCCAAGCATTCAATGTAAAGTATCATTGTTTTTGTCCTAGTGTACACACATACTGTACCCTTGCCACACCTTCTAAGCATTAACTGTGATGGGCAGTGAATCACTTGCAAACATGCTCATGCCACATAAATACTCCTATACAGGAACATTTGATGTACTACAATGGGTTTTTGACTGAATACACTGTTTCCTTGTGGCAACACACATTTTTCCTTAAATACTGATGACAAGTTTCAAATGCCTAGTTTCACTATTTCCTAGAATTACACCAAGCACGATTTTTTTTGTTCCTTGAGCTACCAAACCCGATGTGCATTGCTGTTACATGGACAACACTCTATGTACTATTGATTTGTGATTCATCATATTCTGTAATTCCTAAAAGAAATCGGTCTTTGTTCTTATCATTAAGCTAATTTTCATTCATAGAACGATCCTTTGAAGCTATCCCAAGAAATTCAAGGCTCCAGAGCCTTCAGGGCCCGATTTGGAAGCAGTATTTCCGGTATTAAGGATTTAAACCGTGACGGATATTATGGTAAGATTACTGATGAAAGTGATTTTATTGATTTTTGGTTTCGATGATAAGAGAACCCTATGCATTCATGCTGGTGTATGTGTGTGTGTGTGTGTGTATGTGTGGGTGTGTTTGTGACACTTTGCTCGTTATCACAATATCTCCAGAAAGGAAAGTGTTACAGTTCTCAAACTTGGCACATAGATGCCCCATATTGAGAGGAAGAACCCTATTGTTTTTTGTGGGGTCAAAGGTCATCTGGGGTCACCAGGGGTCAAACTCTGAAAACCTTGTTAACACAATATCTCAAGTTAGGAAGCTTGGATTGATTTCATTTTTAGTATGTAGATGCGTTATGGTGAGAGGAAGAACCCTATTGTTTTTGGTGGGGGTGAAAGGTCATCTGGGGTCACCCGGGGTCAAACTCTGAAAACAATGTTAACATGATATCTGGAGGTAGGAAGCTTGGTTTGAGTTCATACTTAGTATGTTGATGTATTTGGTAAGATAGAGAATCCTCATTGGTTTTGGTGGAGGTCAAAGGTCATTTGGGGTCAACGGGGTCAAACTCTGAGAATCTTGTTAACACCATATCTTGATGTAAGAAGCTTGGTTCTATTTTTCAGTATTCAGATGTGTTACAGTGAGGCTAAGCACCTGTTAGTTTTGGTGGATGTCAAAGGTCACCTGGGGTCATCAGGGGCAGACTCTGAAAACCAAGACTTTATCTGAGGTCACCATAGGTCAAAAAGGAAAATTTCCCAAGAGTTCCCAAGATCTTAACCTGAGGTCACCACATGTCAAAAAAGTAAAATTTTCCAAGAATTCCCAAGACCTTCATCTCGAGTCACCATGGATCAAAAAGCAAAAATTTTCAAGAATTTACAAATCATCATCTGGGGTCTGCAAAGGTCAAAATGCAAACTTCCAAAGAATTCCCAAGATCAAATATGAACACAAAACTGTATTTTTCTAACACCTGAAGATGGCATTTTACCAGTGACTGAATGAAATGGGATAACATGGCATTATTGCAAATAAAACATATACAGTATGCATCATCAAAACCTCAATACATTTTTGCATTCTTGTTGTTTAATTTAAGGGTTTAACCAGTCAGTCACTGATTTTTGGAAAAATTACATACATCTTGTACCCTTTCAAGCATAGTTCAGGATGTCACAAATCATAAATATTGCATTAATGTAAACCAAGGTGGTCATTTGGAATGAATGAAACAGTTCAGTACAAACTGAAACTGGTTTCTGTGGCTGCTGAAACCGGCTTTTAAATAAAAACCAGTTTTTAGCTCATATCAGCGTGCTGGTGGGAGCTATTGTAATCACAAGACATCACTCTATCTAATCTAGTCTAATCCAATCCATTCCAATCCAATCCTGTCCATCTATCTGTCCACAAATATTCAAAATATTCCTGCTCCCACATGCCTCGATGGATCTGTTTGAAACTTGGACACAATGTTCCTTGGGTGGTGGACCATTTAGGGTGTTCAGGAATTTTTCGTCCAAGATCCCATGTGTACCCTATGGCCCATTTTATGAAATTCTGCAAAATGCTGCTCCTCCTACACTTTCTCTTGTACAATGTTGATGATTTGTCATAATGATACCGTATTAGTGGTCCCTTCAAGGTGTTCAGGAATTTGGTTCCAAGGCCAGAGATGGTCCGTAAGGTCCATTTTGTGAAGTATTGCAAAATGGTTGACCCCTCCTCTATTTAATGTGAAACAGAGTTGACAGCCTGTCATAATGATGCTTGGTTTGGGTCTGTTTATGGTATTCTGGAAGGTATGAGCTTCTGTACCATTGGTGTTCTAATTCAAAAAAGCGCAGTGACCTTGCATACATACTGTCTAGCCATGTTTTGGACATTGGCTAATAATTTTGACATGGTCAAGAGTATTAAATAGAACTGGATTTACTTGATTCCTTCATTTGTTTTAAAAGGATGTAGCCGACTTTGTAGTGGAAAAAAGTGTGAAATGGGTGGCAGAATAAAATTTTGAAATGGAAATCAAACCACAATCGGTTAAAGACAAGTTTTTTCAACAGCGGTTTTTTGGTTTTGCAAAAATTTTGAAACCGAATTAAACTGAAACCGTTTTTCAGCAGTTTTCAAATCAAAACCAGTTTTGTGAACGGCCTTAGTTCAGTATCAATCTTGGAAATAGTATGGTTATGTTGTTAGGTCAAATTTGCTCTTTTAGTATTAAGGTGGCCATCATAATTATGCAAAGATTTTAATTTTATGAAAAAGTGTTTTGTCTTATTTGCTGTGGTGATTTACCCTCTCTAAATTCCGGAATGATGGATCAGGACACAGTTATTTCTGATATAATGTCTGTCATCCTTTTGTTTCCACACAGATGTAATCATTGGTGCACCATATGAAGATGATGGAACTGGGGCTGTGTATGTCTATTTGGGTGGTGCTGAGGGTGTGGACCCAAACTATTCTCAGGTAATCATCACAGCTTTTTTCAACTACCTAGAGGGGCTGGGGTGGTTAATCTTGCAGAACATGCCCCCTTAGATGCTTCTCATTATGAGCCATTTTATAGCCAATACTCAGTCATTTTGAGCCAGGACTGTTTGGTGAGAGTCAGACCTAGCAATGAAGACTGCTTGGTAGACACTTGAAACACATCAAATCAACCTAAATCACCCTAAATCATGTAATTTTGTGATGAAGGTTTATGTATGCTTATGCAAATTTGGTTGATTTTGAGCAGATTGAGGTAATGTGGGGTGAGTTTGCTTAAAGGAATATTTCAATGTGAGTTTGTTAGAGATTTTTCAGTGACATTCTAGGAGTGTCCCCCCCCCCTCAAAAAAAAAGAGTAATATTTTAGTCGCATGCACCATTAGATCCCACATGGATATCTTGTTCATAATGCCCTGTAGTTCTGCTTAAAGAAAAATTAATTTTAAAGAAGACATTCAGTTACTTCAAGCCTGCAAAGTGTTGTGTAAATAAGTGGCATAGCTAGAAAAAATTGGTTGAGGTGGACTCTTGGGTGGAGGAGGGTAATCCACCATTTCAGGGGTGGCCTCAGATGTGGAATCATTATATACGTATAGCCCTATGAAGCTATGAAAGTTGAAGACTGTTCAACTCTGAGCTATGTCCGTGATTTGCCTGAAAGAGCAAGGGATGGCCATGTATAGTTCTTATAGCTTTATAGCACATGAAAATTTGGAAGTTTAAACAGGCCTTGACTGTAGCAAACTTTTTAAGGAAGAGCATCTTTTAGCTAGAAATGAAAGTTTGCAAAATTTTTGGCCTGTTAGTCTGCCTTTAAATGTAAGTGAGTCAAACTAAATGTAGAATCTGATATTTTGAGTAGCCATTATGGTCTCTAATGAGATAAAGTCCTTCACTGTTGGCATGTTTCAGGCTACTCTGTTTTCATCATGTCACAAATTTACCTGTTATCATTTTTCTTTGACAGAGGATATCAGGTGCTAACTTGGACCCCCCACTTCGAACATTTGGAATTTCTGTTCACGGTGGTATAGACATGGATAAGAATGCTTACATTGATATCTTGGTAGGAGCCTATGAAAGTGATGCTGTGGTTCTCTTTAAGTGAGTTTGTTTCTGTTCCCTCCGATAGTGTGAATGGTTTATTATCATCCATGCTTAGTAATACTAATATATATGAACAAGTATGTTAAAACCAAACGTTATTTATCTGTAACATTTTCTCTTGCAGTAAACAGTGACTAGACAACTTTCCCCCGACATTCAAACCCCAGACCAATTCCACCCATGACAATTACTTCTCTGACAACTTCCCCCGCCAGAAAATTTTTCAGTTGTCTGGGTTGCTATTCGTCTAGGTCGGAATTGTCTCAGGGGAGTTGTCCAGGGTATTTGTGCGGGAGGGAATTGATTGGGAACCTTCAGTTACGATATCATTGCACCTACTTCCAATAACAAGCATTTGTACTTTTTCATGTGCAAATTACCTCACAACCTAACACTTAATTTTGTGCTGCAGTATAAATGTTTAATATGTCACAGAAACCTTTGATGGAGGTTTCATTTCAAACTGTGAAACCACCTCTGTAGGTCTGTTAATCCCATGATGGGTTTATCATTGCTTCAGTGCAAACTAGTGTTCTACAATATTTAAGTTATGGGTGCAAACTACAGAAAAGTACAAGGAAAAGAAAGCTTCACATAATTCTGTGACATTTGTTTTACAATTTTGGGTTCACTAATTTTAGATTTCAAAATTGAAAGTATTCAACAAGTGTTATGGGAACTTAGCACTTAGCCATTGTGTCATTGAAAGAGGAGATATTATGTACCTAGCATTTTGTGCTCATTTTTTGGGGAAAGCTGCTTATTCACAAGCATATAACCTTTAAAAATGAAGATGGCTTATAGAGTTTTGGTAGCAGTGATGCATCTGCAAAAATTGTATTGAGAAAATGTATTGAGGGATTTTAGCCTGTGGTAGGTTTCAGTCTTGTTAGGAATTCTGGTTATCATAGTCTCCATCATTAGGTAGCATTACAGCAGAGTACTGAAGTTGGTGGCACTTTCCTTACAAGAGGGCGCTTACCTAGAGGTGTGCTGTTTTGGTCTCATGGTGTTCTTTAACAGTTCAGCTAGTCCTCATTGATCATCATGCAATAGGTACATCGTACTATGCAGTAGATGAATGGCAAAACCCAAGTTCGCCATGACACAATACAATGCATGCTGGGGCTTGGAGGGCTTGGAGATAGACAATTTCATATTTGGTATATAGATTTGCCATGTTGAGAGAAAGTACCCTATTGTTGTTGGTGGAGGTCTAAGGTCATTTGGGGCCATGGGGGGTCAAAATCTGAAAACCTTGTTAACATGATATCTCAAGGTAGGAAGCTTGGATAGATTTCATATGTAGTATGTGGATGCATTATGATGAGAAAAAGAACCTTACTGTTTTTAGTGCAACTGAAAGGTCACTTTGGTCATCAGGGGTCGAACTCTGAAACCTTGTTAACATGGTATCTCAAGATAGGGAACTTGGATAGATTTCATAGGTGGTATGTGGATGTGTTATGGTTCAAGGAAGAACCTTTTTGTTTTGGGGGAAGTCATCTAGTGTCACCAGAGGTCGAAAAGCAAAATTTTCCAAGAATTCCCAAGAAAATCCCAACATTTTCTACAGCAAGGAATTACAAGGCCTTTTGGCTCTCTGGTCAAAATTAATGGATTCCTCTCAATTTATGGTCACTGTAAGGCTGGGATCTCTCTGATTTTCTGTGTATTTTACACTGAAATAGTGTTTTTGCCCGAAGTCTACCAAATTTTCCAAACTGCTGCACTCAGCAGACACAATTCTTAAGATTTGTTTTGCATTTTAATCACACCATGGAAACAAGCAGAAGAAGGTTATAAAGAAACTTGTAACAAGTGCTAAGAATAAGTGCACCTAAGTTGTAGCAAAAAACTTAAAAATGCCTCTTATTGATTCCTTGCCTGGAATCTATGCAATGGTGATGTGGTGTGTGTGTGTATGTGTATGTGAAGCCTAGCTTTTAAACACGCTATCTCAAGATAGCTATGACTGACACTTTTCATATTTGGTATATACATTTGTCATGTTTCGGGGAAGAACCCTATTGTTTTTGGTAGAGGTCAAAGGTCATTTGAGGTCATTAGGGGTCAAAAGCTGAAAACCTTGTAAACATGGTATCTCAAGATAGCAATGACCGACACTTTTCGTATTTTGCATATAGATTTGTCATGTTGAGAGGAAGGACCCTGTTGTTTTTGGTGAAGGTCCAAGGTCATTTGAGGTCACTGGAGGTTAAACTGCAAAAACCTCGAAAATGGCTTGTAATCACGATATCTCAAGATAGGATGACCAACACTTTTCATATGTGGTATATAAATTTGTCATGTTGAGAAGAAGAATCCTATTGTTTTTGGTGGAGGTCAAAGGTCATTTAAGGTCACTAGAGGTTATACTGTGAAAACCTTGTAAATGCCTTGTAAACACGATATCTCAAGATAGGAATGACCGACACTTTTCATATGTGGTATATAGATTTATCATGATGAGAGGAAGAACCCTATTGTTTTTGGTGGAGGTCAAAGGTCATTTGAGGTCACCAGAGGTCAGAAGCCGAAAGCCATGTTAACATGATATCTCGAGGTAGGAAAGACCGATACTTTTCATATTTGGTATATAGATTTGTCATGCTAAGAAACCTATTGTTTTTGATGGAGGTCAAAGGTCATTTGAGGTCACCGGAGGTTAAACTGCGAAAACCTTGTTAACATGATATCTCAAGATAGGAATGACCGACACTTCATATTTGGTGTATAGATTCATCACGTTGAGAAGAAGAACCCTATTGTTATCGGTGGAGGTCAAAGGTCATTTGAGATCACCAGAGGTTTAAGTGCAAAAAACCTTGTAAGTGGCTTGTAGACACTACATCTCAGGATAGCAATGACTGACACTTTTCATGTTTGGTATATAGACTTTTTATATTGAGAGGGAGAACCCTATTGTTTTTGGTGGAGGTCAAAGGTCATTATATGTCACCAGAGGTCAAAAGCCATAAACTTTGTAAACACGATCTCTCAAGGCAGGTCGCTTGGATAGATATCATATGTAGTATGTGGATGCATTATGGTGAGAAGATGATCCCTATTGTCATGGGGAGTCAAACACTGAAAACCTTATTAACAAGATATCTCAAGGTAGGAAAATTGGATAGATTTTATAATTG
>WURT03420497.1:2884-18027 GCA_009936505.3 Holothuria glaberrima
ACTTTTTTGACATTTCTTGGAAAATTATTTGGCGTTTGAGGGACCTTAGATGCAATTTGGTGCATCATTTTTTGGACAAATTTAAAGGTAAATTACTGCACTTTTTTGGCATTTCTTGGAAAAATTTTGGACTTTTGAGGGACCTTAGATTCAATTTGGTGCATCATTTTGGACAAATTTACCCCAGCCCCCCCCCGCTTCCTACGCCCTTGCTCATCCTGTATGAGGAGATAGGGTGGCTACATCCATCAGTAAGTCGATGTTCGACTCTACGCAACCACTTTTAAACAGTGATTCGGTGTACATCAAAATGTGGGGAAGGTGATGGCGAAGGCATGTTGGCTGCTATCATTCGATCGGTGACCCATGTGCCCCTCTTCCTAACCCCAGATTGAAACTACTTAGTTAAACTTAAATCTATTTCTGTCATTGAAATATGTATTTCAAACATTGCAATTTGTTTACCTTCTGTGATTCAAAGTCAGCAGGTGAGGCCGTCCTGGAAGAGGGGTTTAACGGGGTGGGAGGGGTGGAAGCCCATGTCCCTACACTTTTGAGACTTTTTTCTTATTTCAAGTTCAAAATGCCAAAACGGTGCAACATTTTCCTTTTTCCCTACATGTGAATTCCATTTAATTCTTGTACTTAAAAAACTTGTAGGGACAGTTCCCCCCTTGCTCAGGCCTATTGCAATAAATGGTAGAGGTGTTGTATTTACAGTCATTTTTTTTCATAAGGAGCATCTGGTTTCAACAACTTATGGCATTGTGCATTCAGTCTTAGCCCAGTCTACAGTTTGAGCAGGCCGCTACTTCTAAGCCTGCAAAGTACGAAGGCAGACCCAGGATTTTACCATAAAAAAAGGGGGGGGGGGGATAATTCCGTGAGGGCAAATTTCGAAGCTACGAGAGTCAAATGTACGAAGCGTCGATTGGTATGGATTCTGAGAAACTAGATATTTGTCCAATGGTATTTCCTAGCGTCTAGCAATCAAAATCAGTATACATAAGCTGTGTAGTACAGCTTTAAAACCATCTGAAAAGAGAGTGTTGCGGACAGAGGGATGAAAGGGGTGGGGGTGCTGGCAAAGCCCCAGTCTTGATCCACACCTGCAGAACATTCGAAACCAAGTCTAAGGCAGCTTTAGAAAACATGTACCAATCATCTTGTTGCACTTCAACTTTCTGTTGAGAAAGTGATCACATGATCACAGCTTATTGAAAGGCCCATACTCTAACTTGGTTAGGGTACTGACCAACTGAAATCTTTTTTGCCCTGTTAGAAAATGTTTGAGAAAAAATATTACCATTGCCTTAACAGTTATCATTACATCACCAAGTCTTACTATTTATCGACACCACCACCCCGGAAAATATCTTGCGCTTCCTCCCAGAAAAATATTGTCACCCCCTTCCTTTCCACATCTTGTCTGGCTGGGCCTGGTTATTCATCCTTTCTTTCACTTTCTTGCAATATTGTAAGATTCTATCTTTCTGGAGGATGTTACCCTATTGGCAAGCTTGACAGGGAATATTTAGTGCTCGTCTGACCCGACCACTGAAAAGTTAGTTCTAAATGGATTGAGCCAACAATTGCACCCTAATATACATGGTACCATCACCCTCAAAAAAGATATGTCATGAAACGAGCAAAGAAGTATTGATTGAACATATGGACAAATAAAGGGATGAAGAATGCCATGGGGCGTATCATCTGCTGAATTAACGACCTTTTGTAAAGGGATAAGCTGGCCCCCATAAGCCTCCTCAGTCCTCACCATTCAATGTTAGAATGGTACACAAAGACAGGTACCCTATGTACCATGCATGGCCCAGTGGAGGGGCACTAGGATTTAAGGACCTTTGTGTGACCAACACTCTTACCTGTTGAAGGAACTACAACAAGCCTGAAATGACAACATTCACACAGTTATATGCTACTTACTAAAGACTTCCAAAGTATTATTTATTTGGGTATTTTCAAAGTATCAATCGGCGCTATTCCAAAGTATTTTATTCATTACAGAGAATGTTTACATTGCTAAAAACAGTAACGGTAAATTTCCGAACGTAACAGACATTTCCAAGACTTTGTCTTAAAAATATTCCAGAGTCCGTGGACAGGTTGCTGGTGATGAACCACAAACATATTTCAATTTCTCCTTCTATAAATGAAACAATGAGAAAAAAACAATTGGCAATATTTTGCACTTTTTGACAAAACACCTCTACTGGTACAGCTAAAATAAGCCCAACTGAGAAAAACCAAGTACAAGCTTCTCCAACCAGGACAGCAAAGTGCTCCCAAAACGCATTTTTTTTTTTTTCGAAAATTTTCCACCACTCTTTTCATGTTTCTTCAATTGATGTTTTATAAGATCCTTTATAAGCAATCATGTATCAAATAAATTCTATTCTTTATTTCTTCTTTTTGTGTCTGTTTACTCCAATTTTTGACTGCTTCAAAGGTCGAAGACCTGTATCACCCAGTACGAGTTCATAACACACAGTGTGCTGATACACAGGTTCAAATCCAGGTAGACCGCCCTTTGATGACTAAATACATAGACATTCATTATGTTATCGTAGAACTTTATGTATAACAGCAATCTATATCTCTATAGTAACCAAGAAATACTATGGAGTAAACACAGTATTACAATAAAATGAAGTATCATCTTCTGTGCATAAATGTAACCTTCCCCAACATTTCAATCTGCAGACACTGCACCTCTAATTACACGGAGAGAGTATAGTACTCTGATGCTTATTAAATGAAGGGATACTTTGTTTAGGCTCAAAAAAAATCCCTAAGCTGATTTCTGTCTCAATTAAAGTTACAACTTTTAACAATGGCTTAGCATAATAATATTTACCATTGATTAATACTTTTCACGAGAGTTTGGGAGTATAATCTTCTATTCGTTTAGGGTGGGCCTTCTATGATATGAAAATCCTACCCTGCCCATGATGGCATAAGCAAGATAAAATCATGCATTAGCCAAGTCTTATGGTAAGGCTGATTTTGCATCCAGTGATACAATAGACCTCTTATGTCTTATGGTCCACTTTGGCTGGCAGTGTGATGGCAAACATCATATCCTATGGTGGCAGCCAAGATGCATGAAAGTTACAACATTGAACAGGGCAAACCATGTGATGTCACATTTACAAGTTTAAAGTGGTTAGATGAAATTTCAGGATGGTGTCTCAGTATTTATCAATCTAGCTGTACATTTAAATGGCTAAATAGGTACCACTACAAGCTTCTGCAGCAAGCAAGCTGTTTGGCAAGGGAGTTTGCCAGATCTCTGATTTGAATACATCTGGTTTGTTGGAATTGTCATATGCCTGTAAGACCAACATGAACTGACATCATATTTTGATCATATGATGTAAGAACTAACTGCTCCAATCAGAGAAAAGCCACCAACTTCTAATTTTCACTTGAAATTAAACATCCTATCAATCCCTTGCAATAAAGTTGAACAGATCATGGAAGTACCTGTGAATTTCAAGCATCCTGCAAAACCCGAGAGAACACAAAAGCCCCAGGTATGTAGTAATACTACATGATGATCAGAAGTTGTGAACCTGGCTTCCATAGAAACAAAATCAATAATCTATGGTACCATAGAATGAAACAGTCTCCACATGATATTGTAAGCTTGCTCTTGGATGGTATCCCATGTAATGGCTATAAGTCACAAATTCCTCGATGTGAAATTAGCAATGCTGAGTAGTCTGTAAAGCTTCTACATAGCTAAATCATTTCTCAACAAGGCATCAAATAATGAGTTGACTTAACATCATGAACTCATGGATGTTGGCCACATTTATTGTACTGGAAATGAGCAAAGGATACTGTTTCTCATTTGTTAATGATAATCTTTTTTGGTATTTGCTGTTTTGTACAAACAAGCAATACTTTAGATGAGTATTCTCATATAGTAAAAGTGTCCTGAGCTTTGCTAACTGCTCAGCAATTTAAATGTGGAGTGCATGCTACTACTAGAATAAAGCAGCTACCACTGTTTTGTAAATATAATTGGCAATTACCTCCTGCAGTTTTCCTATTCAGGAAATAAAATTCCCACTCAGTCTTGAGTGTATAACCAGTCTTTTCTAGACTTAATTTGAGAGTGCACCTATTTTTCAATGAAGAAGTTACCCTCTTAGCATTCAGTTATCACAAGATTTTCTACACAGCATAACCCTCTCAGGGGACAGACACTATTGAATAAACAAAATTGAAGGGCAGTATGGCAGGCGAAGATAATGGTTGGACAGAGCTTTAGGTCTTCCGTTTGCTCTTAGTCATCAAGGGGGTGGGTCAGAGCAGTAGTACAGTTACAACCAGGTACGGAATGGATGTAATTCATGTATCTTTTTCTGAATATCAAGTCACTGTCCTTATGGAACACCGTGTACCAAATTGCCACCAATGTTAAATTTGTACTTGATAAAATCAATTTGATCAAATCTAGAGAAATTACACTTTATAAGGTAACTTAAAGTTTGACATTAGACAGGGTCATTTCATGTACATATCCCAACAAAATGAGCAATACTACAGACTCATATGATTGAATGCATTAAACCTAAAGATAAATTGATTTATGAACCAAACTCAAAAAGCCAACTGAAAAAAAAATTGTAAATTGGACAGAGAAAAATAAAAGTGCAATTACAGCTTGAAAGGGTTTCCTACAGCTGCAGCTTAATACCTTTCATGTTTTCTGTGAAAGGATATGTCATCCCTAATTTGAAAAGTAGTGTATTTGTTGTGATTGTCCAGGTCTGAGGACCAACTGACAGTTCTCAACTAAGATGTAAAATTTCCAGATGTGTAACTGCATCCTGCATTTCAGTTTCATGTACATCGCTGTGATGTAGGCTGAATGAAATGCCACCTTACCAGAGAACCTCATGGCACTTTTAGCATGTGTGCTAGGCAAGGGTCAGCATTGACAAGTGGCTCTGTAGGTTCCCCTTGCTGGGAAATCTCTAAAAGAAGCAAAATTTGAAGACTTACCAACAGGGGGAAAAAGGAATGCTACAAAATTTTTTGGAGGAAACTACCCGACGCAGAAAAACATTACCACAGATAAGCATGTAAAATAGAGTGCTAAGCAATCAATCTTTTCAGAATAATTAAATCTCATTCATTAGACCACTTTATGCTTCAAACGTCTTCCTATTAAAGCAATAGTTACAGATATTAACTGATGAGTATACTCTCTGATTACAAATTGCCACATGGGATGCGGTGAAAACAACTTAACATTTGACTACAGTCATGGTCACAGTTACAGAGTATCAACTGCTATACAAATTCCATTCTACCCTTACATCATAGTCTGTGACAATTTTTTTTTTCTATCCAAAGAGCAAAGTTACTTCTCCTTCTCTCCGTCCTGCATCCATGTGATTACTTCTCCATCTTCAAAGAATAGACAAAACTACCACAAATTAAGAGATGTTCCCAAGATCACCAATCCTACTCGTCTACATCTTACAACTCCTCACCAGATGCAGTAAATCTGATTCATTGACAGGATAACATCTCAACGAGATGTTGAAGAGAAATCTGACATTTTCTGGATGACCTCTGATTCTCCTTCCTCTCACAAGGAGGCATCTTCGCCTCCTCTCAGGGCATCACCTGATGCTGCCCCTGCTGCTACCTCTTGATTCCTCTGAGGGTTTTCTGAGATTGTCTCATCCTCATGTTTAAAGACCTTTCTAGGTCTAAGTTGATTCCATTCACCACCTCCTGTAGGGTAAGCAAAGGGAATGTAGTGAGAGAGCCATCAATACTATTCATTCAGTGTAGAAAACATTGGATTGACATACATGAAATTCATACATTGCTCATGTACATGAGCATATAGGACACTTCTTCCAATTGGAGGAGCGGCATCACTTTGCCTCAAAATTTTATTGCATGTTTGCTAAAGAGCCAGTATTTGCAGCAAATATCAACTTGTCTGCCTGAATGGGGGATGCACCTTCCAGCCTGTGTCTCTCTCCCCCATCCCAAATATAACTTGGGATTTTAAGTAAGAACTGGATGATTCTTGGAGAGATTGCAGGCTTTCCCCTTAGAGGACTGGTACAAAGACACGTAAAAAAACCAACTAACCTGTTTCCTTTAGCATTAAAGATATCATTGACGTCAGGAGCACCCTTGGGATGGTTGAATTTTGGTTTTGGTACATCCCGTGGTATGACGGTGGTGGCTGGACGCTGCATGGTAGCAAGCATCTCTGTGTGGAAAATAATAAGTTATGAATAGATGGATGTGGAAAACCACTAAATGAAGAAGTAAGCCAAAAACTTGTTAGAAATACCTTATTATTGTCTTCACTAAAGAGAGGTAGAAGTTTCTTAATCTTAAAGACAAATACTCATCACCCCAAAGAATATTTTTAGTGTGGGGGTATCAAAATTCTCAGTTGGTGACTGCTCTTTGATTGACATCAAAGTTTGAAAATTCAACAATGCAGAGTAGCTCACAATCCACACAATGCAGAAAGAGTGTTTGGATTACACATTACAGCCTTGCATGCTCACAAGGACATGGCCTTAAGCAATAAAATAGGTTTGTGTCTGCATAAGGAGCTCTACACAGTTCTGGGAGGAGCTATGCGTTGCATAGTTAGATGAACTGGAACTGTCTGGGATGATGAGATTTGCCCTTTAAGCATAAAGATAAAGCCACTTCTGATTTTCAGCTGTTGGTCAAAGGAGTCATTTGCAGTGTCCATAAGAAGCAGGCAAAGTATATGGCCATGTAAATTAAGGAAGCCAACACCATTTTCTTTTGTTCAAAATACACATAGTTAATGAGACCTTATCAATATTGGGTGAAGAGATCACAGGAAAACAGATATGTTGTTAAACTGGAGCGCAGAGGCAATTGCTTTAAAACAGTCTGAAGTAAAGTTTTCCAAGAAAAGTAGGAAGGAAGATATGGGGGAAGGGGGGAACTTACAGACCCTTTGTTGGTATACCTAAATTCATATAGTCACATGCCCTCCATGTCCTTAATATCGTAATAATGGTTTACATCATACTCTCTATCCTCCTTGAAAGGATCCTAGGGAAAGGGGGTAGTTTAGGATGATGATACCATGGAATGACTTATTGATGAAACTAACCCTGGTAATCTTCCTCTTCCTGCCTCTCATTAATGTCCAAGGTCAGTTTCTTCAATCTCTGCTTCTCAGCTTGCTCTGCCTAAAGGAAGACAAGACAAAACTTATTTGTAATCTCAGGGCATAATACGTCTTGTTAATGTAGATATAAAATTGCGCTATATGCCTAAACATCTTACAGTGTTAACCTGGGAGTCTGGTTTTTAAATAACAAAGGGAGTAAAAAAAAGGGAGTTCTTTTTAGATCAAATATAAATATGTTGACTGTTTAGGACAAGTTGATTTCTTGTGTACTTCCCTCACTGCAAATACTAACCACAATATTTGCAAATGACATGCAGAGACCTACGTGACAACTCAATTGTCATTGATTCCTGAAACCCTACTTTTCACATGAGAATGTTCTAGGTAATAACTCAAATGCTATTTGGTTCAAAACCTTGCAAATGACATCAAGAAATGACGATCAGATTTGCATACCTCTTCCCTATTTTTCAAGTTTGTCACCAGACTCGAATCCATGGGTACTTCAAATGCCTTCAGCTGCTGTTTGTTGCCCCGTTTGGTCATCAACGTGAAGTTCATGGTGCTCTTGGCCTCCTCTGGAAGAGGCTGCATTGAATTAAAGGTCAACTTTTTATGCGTCGGCTTGTGCAGCACAGGAACACCGATGTCCATTTGAGGAACCTTAGCAGTTTCAACAGTGCGCTGAAATTTAGCAAATGACAACCAGCCACATATTAGATTAACACAGCTTTTAAAATTTGCTCAGACAATTTTAACAATAATTAAAAGATATTACATGAGAAAATATCAATGGAAATACTTAGCTCTTGAGGACATTCACTTTGTAAGACACCTGAGAGACAAACCTACTGGCAGAAGGAACGGGAAAGGGTGGGGAGGATTGACATATTTGGGAAGATTTAAAAGAGAGTTGGCTGACCTGATATGTCTCGGCCATGATCTTGTCATATTCTGATGAAAATTCATCATCTTCTTCACAGGATATGAGTGTTGGCACTGCTTTAAGCAGGGTCATCTGAAAACAAACCACAAAAATAAATTTTTAAATAGCAACTCTGAACCATTTGCTTACTTCTTGGAACATGTTAATACATAAAATACCCCTCCAGCCCCCAACCCATGCACACTGATTTCTTGCCTCAATAAACATTAACAAAAACTGTAAGCCCTGACCATCACTACATGCCTCCCCCCACACACACTTAGGTGTGGTTCTTTCTAAAGAAGTCTCATTGAGAATATTCCTGACAGAAAATAGGCAACAGTGTTTACACTGTCTTTGTACAAAAATAAAACCATTTTTACAGTTTTGTGTTTTCATATTTGCACACGGAATGAAATATGCCCTTTTCTGTCTTCATCTGTTTTTTACATATTCTCAAGAGCAATGTTCATGTACTTATGAATATCACCCATGGATTCAGACACAACAGTAACTTGGTATGACAAGAAACAACCAGTTAACAGCAACTGTTTGGACTTCAATGACCTTTTATAAATTAAAATAGACATCACCCCCATCCTCCTTCCCCACTCCCTGCCCGTCCCAACTGACCTCAGGATGAAGAAAGCAGTAACCAGTAAAATTCATCCTCATCCCATATTTTCAAGAGATCATACAAGATAGAGGTGTCTGTTACCAGCAATATTACACTGTTTCTTCCTTAATCTTTACTGGCATGGAGAGGGAGGGGGGAGGGGGAGGCCCAGGCCCAACCAGCATATCACAATCGTCTGGTTGATTTCAGACTGGTTTCCAATCCATTGCAGGAAGCCCAGTCAAATCATGTGTGCATATTACATGTGTCCAGGGCATCAGTAACAATGCTCCCCACTTGAATTTGCACATTTTGGCAGACATTTTAGTCAATGCAAAGACAGATCTTGGGTTGAGAAAGGTGGGCATCCCTGATTTTATTTTCATATTGTTTAAGTATGGCACAACTTGACCTCACAACTTGGCTTCACAACTTGACTTTACAACTTGACCACACAACTTTATCTGATATTGCTACTGACAACTTCTGAGAAATTGCAAAAGGAGTTATAATATAGAGAAAAGGCGGTCCAAAGCATGCATTCACAGATCACATGGTAATCACGCTCCTCTAAAGGTTTTGAAAATTGTGCTGACGTGAGAGAAAGCAGATATAGCTACCTTTGTTAAATGTAAAAGTGTTCCCTGTTTAAAATAGCACAAAAATGAAAGCTCGGGCAACAAAGACCCAATGCCGACAGAAACCAAAAGCTCTTACGACAAGGTCAGCAAACAAAGGCAATCAACTTACACTTCGAGGGGGCAGGTTATTAGGGCAAGAGAGCTCTTCAAGGAAGCTTTGATCACAAATTAAAGTAACTCTCATGATAGAAAGAATAATGTGAATTATTCAATGCTAGATCCCTAAAATTTGAAAGGGTCATGAAAGGTGAGAATGATAAGGTACTTCATAAAACAGAGAGCCTACAAATCTGTGTCTGAATGTATATTACATGCACATCTTGATGACAAAATTCAATTTCATCTGCCATCTGGGTGTTTTGAAGGACACTTGAGGTAGCCAACCACTAATTCAAATGTTCTTGGACTAGAAAATATTGACTGACAAATGAAGTCCCTTAAAAATTTTACAGTAGGTTGTTTCTGACTGTGTTATGTATAAAATATGATCAATGTTACATGAGTTGAAATACACACTGTGCAAAATTCAAGGCAATGTGACCAATTTTCGGGCCATTTTTGGATTGTATTACTCCGCTCTGGGGAGTGCCATCTTTGAGTATGGATCAGAGCTGGAAACATGTACTTATCATTCAAGCCTTTCTAGCTCAAAATTTCAATGGTCATAGTATAGAAATCTGATAGTGCTATAAAAGTTCACATTGTTAGCTTTAACCAGAGGGGTGGCATATTCAGGTTGAAAACTTCTACAAGGAACTAGGGGGTGGGGAAGAAGCCTGATTTAGTGTGTAAGTCAATGGGGAAATAATTAGTGGTGCACTACCATAAGCAATCAGAGATATGTAATCTTTAGGAGCTCGGGTCTTTAAAATTTGTGACTGATTGGTGTTACCCACACACAACCACATGAACATGGACATGCACACCCACACCCACCCACCCACCCACACACACACACAAAAGACACAAAGTGCTATCAAGAATGCATACATTTCACTGAAACAATTGACCTCCATAGCCTACTTCCTCTTTTGTTTCTTCTCCTCCTAGGTACTCACATGATCATCTTCTTCTGTCTCTCCGGCAGACTCCAAGGCAAGGTCATCCTCTGCTACTTCCATTCCATCTACAGGCTACACACAAAAAATAAATAAATAAATAAACAAATAAATATAAAATCTTTTGACACTAAAGTCTTAGGGATAACACACACGTTCATTTTACTATTTCTCTATAACAGTAAAACACATCTTAAGTATTACATTACAAGACGTACCTCTTCATCCCCAGTTAGTTGGCTCTGACTATTTGGGGCACTGTTAAAGGCATCTCCATCTGCATCAACCTCCATTACAGAGTCAGAATCTTCCTCCTCCTCTTCTTCCAACATGGCATTAAAGCCAACTGATGAGGAAAGATGACACAATAGAGATTGATTTAAATTTCTTTAACTTGTAAAGAAATAAAAATTTGATGACTCTTACAGAGGGATTTTTGCATAAGATTAAATCAGGGGCAGTCTATGAGGGGTGAGCTAAGGGGCTTTAGCCCCCCTACAATTTTTCTTAGTTACCCCTCAAATTTTTTATGGGCTATTAGTTGTGAAGGCATGGATAAACTCAGAAAATATTCCAATATTCCACATTACCAGAGTCAATGGCAACTAGCCCCCCCCCCCCAAAAAAAAAGTCCTTACAACCGTACCTGGATTAAATATAAGCAAGTGTCCTTTGACATATACAACCCTTTATCTGATTTTGCATCAAGATCAAGATTTTTTTTTTTTGCAATAAAATCAAACTCTGTCTTCTGATAGTTTCAGGTATCAATACAATGATACAACAAGCAAAATATCATGGTTAGGAATAGTTGTTCATATTCAATAGACTAACTAAATATCAACATAATGATACAACATGCGACATCTTGGTTAGGAATAGTTGTCCATACTCAACAGACTAACTAAATATCAACATAATGATACAACATGCGACATCTTGGTTAGGAATAGTTGTCCATACTCAACAGACTAACTAAATATCAACATAATGATACAACATGCGACATATCATGGTTAGGAATAGTTGTCCATACTCAATAGACTAACTACATATCAACATAATGCTACAACATGCAACATATCATGGTTAGGAATGGTTTTCCATACTCAATAGACTAACTACATATCAACAAAATGATACATATTAGGATTTGTTGTCCATATTCAATAGACTAACAGAATATCAACATAATGATACAACATGCAACAAATCATGGTTAGGAATGTATTTCCATACTCAATAGACAAACTACATATCAACATAATGATATATATATAACGCCAATTTCCCCCTTAAGGCGAAAGTCTTTATATCTTCCTACCTTAAGGCGAAAAAACAAACAATAAAATACATAAGCATATATTTCCCCCCACTGTCCTCAAGATATAAACAACGTTATTTCAATGGCCTGCTATCCATTCATGTTAACAGATAGGTGTCCGTAAATTCGTCGACTTTGATGTAATAGCATATAGATTGTGTCTGTAAAAGGACGTTACCACACGTTTACGTATTCCTATATAAAAAAGTGTGTAAAAATGCTAAGGGGGATCCGTGTTTTCGCCGTATTTTTTTTTTGCCTTATGGTCATCTTTTCAACAACTTCTTTTGCCCTAAGTGGGGAATTAGTGAAATATATATATATATATATATATCATGTTAGGAATTGTCCATGTCCAACACACTAATCAAAAGTGTAACGATTTAATAAGTTATGCAAAATATAATGGCTAGTAATTGTTATCAATTGCTAACAAACTCACCATTGGGTCTTCGGTCCTCCTCATTCTCCTCTCCCTCTATGATGGTGGGAAGGTTCGGGTCCCCAGGGTTTGACAGGCTCCTCTTTAGCTGTAGTTGGGCAAGCTGTTCAGCAGAAAGAGTTTGACCTGAAAAGAGTTCCCATTAGGAAATAGAGAGGAATGAGAGCAATCGTAAGGGATATGGCTCAAAGCAGACTCTGAGTGTGATTACAATGTTTTACTATAAGAACAAGTGTGGTACCATGTCTTTAGCTATGAGCACAACAATTGTTTGTTTTTTTAATGCAAGTACAAAACTCTACATTAGTAGTAATACTGAACTTCCATAATCTGTGAGAGTTCCCTCAAGCCAATTCCCACTCACACAATTCTCTGTTGGACAACTCCCTAAGACAATTTCCACCGGATAATTCCCACACTGGACAATCCCACATTTTTTGGTGGGGGCAAGTTTTCTGAGGGGTAATTGTCATGGGTGAAACTTGTCCCAGATAAATTTCCAGAACAGGAAAAAAGGCCGTGGCTGGCTCGACTTGAACCAATTGGTTGGAAACTGGGCTGTTAAACCTCATCTAACTAACTAACTAACTAACCAAGATAAATTTTCCTGTCCAGGAGAAATTCTCCAGAAGTAATTGTCTGGAGGGGGGGGGGGTCAGGATCTGTGAGTACTTGTACTAGTGCAAATTCATTGTAACTGGTATATGAACAGGCAAATGTACCAATGGGTGAGGATGTATACATGCTCACTACTGTCTGGTTCAAAGCACACTTACAATTAGTTTACAGTAAAGCTGCCATAGAACTTCATCTCACTTTTAGCGAACCCATCAAAAGCCCTCTGACATTTGCATTCCAGTTTCTACAATAATAGGAGACTTTGATCATTGCTAAATGCACCCAAGGAATCATGGGAACAGGACTTACAAAGAAGAGTGCTGACATCACTACTCTAATGTTAACACTCCCACACTCCCAGTTCCCATGATTCCTTGGGTGCGTTTAGCAATGATTAAAGCCTGCTATGCAGCCTACATGCCTCAAAGACATATTGACAAATACAATTACATTCATCAAAAGATATAGTTTCAATTTTCAGTTATCATATGGAAACCTTACTTCACTGTCAAATGGACATTAGCTCTTACTTATTTTCTGGAGGCAGTCCCTCTCAAGTTCTGCAATTGCTTGATTGGCCTCTTCGAGAGATGCATAAAACTTGAGCTTTGGCCTTAGACTTTCTACAGTATCCAGAACTGCATTGTCACAGTCCAATGGAAACGGTCTCGTGTCTGGTTCAAACACAGGTAGAGATTTCTTGAAAAAGTAGTATTGCTATCAAGACAAAGGAAAGTAATTTTTGTTGACCATATTTGAATCATTTCCTAGTAATTTGGAGACAAGGGACAGTTCAAGGTCATTTTTGTACATAACTTTAGAAAGACTCATTTACTTATGATAAAGTTCTGTTCTTCAAAACATTTAATATGGCAACATGGTCAAAGCAGGTTATCTTAATACATCCTCTCACTTGCCCTTTACAAGAGAATGACAAAAAGGTATGAAGAAGAGAAACTTTTGACCCCAGTAACACATGCAGGAACTGATGCTGCATCTATGACCCATGTTTGGACAAGATGAGTCACTAGACCAAAGAAATATGGACAACCTGGACAGAAAAAATGTACCAAAAGTTTGACATACACACATATCCAAACTGGCACACAAAGTATGCAGACATAGGGACTTTCCTTTAAACAGACAACATATATAAATGAACTAACAAACAGACAAAGCTATCACAGGTGCTCACTTGGAAGTAAATTAGGAAGCAATCAAGCCTTTTCTTGCTGTTTCCCCTGTCAAAGAAATGACCACAGGTATCCAGCAGGGTGCAGACCAACCGAATCCTAAAGAGATGATCTGGTGGATCATACGGGGTTGGGTTATTAGCTGCAGATAAAAACACACATACCATCAGTGTAATATAGAACAATAACATATCTTCAATGTAATGCACTGCTTGCAAGAAAGACAGGAACAAGAACAAATATTTCATCTAGAGTTACTGAAGACTTTTTGCTGATATGAAGCATTCCGGCAATTTTGTATCTTTCAAATCTAAGCATTAATCTTTCTGTAATATTATGTTGCCATGCTTTTTTCCTTGAAAAGTGCTACTACATGTCACATGATGGTGGCACTATATTGATCAATTATTTTACTTAACATTTTTTAATTAAGATCACATTCTAATTATGAGGTTCTGTCACAATGCTTTCAGCATATTTCAGCTTTGCCAAATAACTGGAGGAAGTATCACAACCACCCACCAGCCCCCCAAAATACTTATAATTTATTTCAGATGTATATCTTAGTCATGGAATGCTAAAAACTTCCAAAATACTTTTACCAAACAACAAGCAAAAGTAATCCTACCAATTACCATTATTTTATGGAATCACTCATTTTGCTAGGATTTTATCTAGATTTTCTCATACATTTACAGGTATGGTATAAAGGGCTCATTAGCATATTAACAACCACTGCTCACAGCCAAAACCTATTCCACAGTGAAGATTCTGTGAGCAGAATTCTGTTATCTCATTTAAACATCTCACATGGCAAAAAAAGGTTCCCCAAATTATGTTTGCATTAAGAAACACTGAACAGTTGTATTGAGAAAAACTACCCACAATAATTTCTTACAGATATTCCACCATGCAATTTGGTACATGCAAGAAAATATTTCTACAGATTAATATTTTTTCTTACCATCTAGGCTGACTCCAAACCTTATAAAGGAGTAAAGGATTTTAAAAATGACAGTGGATTCCACCATTCTGTAGTTATACAATTCTCCAAGGAATTTCACCATGCTGACCCTTCGCTGATTGAATTTGGGATGATTTATCTTTCAAAAAATAGAAAAATATCTTTCATGCAGTGCATAT
>WURT03420608.1:0-22832 GCA_009936505.3 Holothuria glaberrima
GGAAAGGGGGAGAACAGCTACCAAGTGTGATAGGTTTCAGGTTTTGTTTCATTTGTTTTGGCGGCGATTGTAGCCTATATTGCGTTGCATACGGTACATTTACCCTCATTTGGAAGAAGTTAAATTTTCCCCTAAAAGGAGGATCTCCCGTATTGTGTACTTTTCTCGTAACTTGTAAAACACTTGTGATGTGAAATATGAGGATACTGATATACTTATATATTAAGCCAAACGCATTTAAACGAATCAGCTGTTGCACAACAGCATAAGGTAAAAAATTGTTGGCCTTTTTAATTAGAATAAACTCTCACTTGTCAGTTACAGGATGTTATTGATTTGGGGGTTAATGTCAAATCTCATCTGGGGTCACCGGGGTGAAACTTTTAAAACCTTGTTTACACGATATCCCAAGACGGGAAGATTGGATAGATTTTATGCTGATTATGCGGATTCCTCATGGTGGGAGGAAAACCCCATTGCTTATGCTGGAGCTCAAAGTTCATTCATGGTAACCGGGGGTCAAACACGGAAAGCTTGTTTACAAGATATCTCAAGTTAGGAAGTTTGGGTAGATTTTATATTTAGTGTGTGGATGCCTTATGGCGATAGGAAAACCTGTTTGTTTTTGGCAGAGGTCAAAGGTTATCTGGGTCACCTGATCGGTCAAACTCTGAAAACTTGTTAATAATTTGTCTCAAATTAGGAAACATGGGTAGTTTTCATAATTCACGTGGTGTTGCATTACATTCAGTAAAATATATTTTGTCAGATGTGAGATGTCAGCTGAAATCACCAGAGGTCTAAAGCAAAAATTCTCAAGACTTTCTTTATCTTTCCACCGCATTGAGATCAAATGCAACGACCGACTGAAAGAAACGGGACGTCTTGACATTGTTTGGGATTACACATGTATGTGCTAATCATCGAAAGCACATTATATTTTTTGCACTGGTAAATGTGTAATTTCATTCCGATTTTAAGTGTTATTTTGATCATGTGCCCACTTTTGTTCCTTTCTCTATAGGGCACACATAATATAACTTCGAGGCAGCAAGATGATATCAACACCTTCCCTATTGAAGTTGCGCTCGTTTGAATTTTAGAAATAACTCAATAGACACAAACAGTCAGTGGGTTGCATGTAATTAAAACTGAAACTAACAGTCTTACATGACAACATTTAGGAGACCAACGAAATACCAAGGCCTCAGGAATTCTAGATTAGGACTTAACACAATATCAATCACGAATTTCCCTAAAAGTGACATTCAAACGTACAACTATAACGTAAGGTTACATCTTACAGTATTCGCTAAACTTGATAAATTTAAAGTAAACGAGATGTAATACTTACTTGGGCAGACAAGGTTGTTTGCACGAGCTCTACCAAAGCATTTTGTTCATCCTGTGAATGGATGGATACAAGGTGGCCCGTTGACAGCACAGATCCATCACAGTCATTTACCTTGTACGTTCTGCAAGCACTTTCCGCCTCATCAAATGTTAACTTGGAATCGTGGAACAGCCTGATGAAGCGGTGCAAGAATTAAAACAAATATACAATAACCCAAAATTACTCTTGATGTGTTCATGAGCAGTTGAAGAACTTCATACATGAATGTAGAACTTTTATTTAGTTCCCATGTACAGCTCAAGTATATCAGTATTGTAAATTCTACAAATATAATACTAGCTCATCATGCTGCACTGACTGGACCAAAGAGCTGTTCTTCCAACCTCCCCTGTCATTGTTCAAGGGATGTGCCATCCCGAGTGCGCTGTACAGGACGACAATGACGTCAATGACGTCATTTTGATTGAACAACAAATACCAGAATTTTATGACTACGTCAGGCATACAAAGGATAATAGAAACTGATAGAAAAACTTCCAGCCAGTCACTAGCAGTGTTCTCCGCGAGGGGTTTTAGGAGGGCGGTCCACCGCGAGAGAAAATTGCCGCCCCCCTGAAATAGAGACCTCCCCCTTAAAAAATCCCGCCATCATACTGGATGCAACAGTTACATACTTTCCTCTTTGGCAGGGAATAATCATATATTTGTGTGGGAATTAATGTGATTCGCATTCGCGTAGGCTTTGATCCTCCTTGCATCCTGTCCGTGTTTTCAAATTAAGGGTACTTACATGCTATTCATCACTTTTGCCCAGGACCATTAGAGTTCGTCTGTCATCCCCATTGGCCGTCTACTGTGCATGTGTTTTCAAGCGGCCTAAGGCTCTGGGGGACAGGGGGACAGGGGCCCCGTGGAGGCTGCCCCACTCAGGGAAATTCCTGTTTCGTCCGGGAGCCTTAATTAAGAGGAACGATACGATCAGTTGAACCATTTTGCTCTCAAGGAGGAGAGATTCTTTAATAAAAACCCGAATTAACTTTACTGGTTCTCAATGGGAACTTCAAAACTTTACGCCACCCTTCCTTTTGGCAAACCGTCACCATTGCCAGGGCTTCGGGTTGTTCCCTTTACGCCCCACCCCCCGTCACGTCGGAGAGGCTTGGTTCCATGTCAGGTAAATCCTTTCTCCACCCGTAAATGCAGACACGAATTTGTGATTGTGAGTGCAACTTTCTGCAATCTAGGGAGTCTGTAAAGCCGAATTTTCTTACCTTAGCCTGGGGCTGAGGTCGGGGTTAATCCCGTAAGACACTGTAAATGAAGAGATTACATCTTTAGGAAGGACTTTATAAAACAATTTGTTCATCCGAGGCTCTGCCACTGTTTGCCATCTTAAAGTATGAACTTCGTTCTCGAGTGTTCCCTCTCTTGGCCAGAGATCCTTCCACGCGATCCTCGACTTTCCCCACCCCCCTCCTCAGTTCTAGCTAGTAGATCGTGGGTGATACGCTTATTACTGATTTTCTTCAGGTCCTATTGCATTCCCAGGTGTACTTGAATAATTGTTTTGCCATGGCCTTCTTTATTTAAACTTTATGAAAAAAGTTTTTAAGTCTCACCATTTAGATGCATGATTTGTCCCTCTCTCTTTACGCTAGACTACTTGGCCAGCCTATTTGACCGCATCACTGCGAGACAGGAGTATTAACAGTTACCAAACCCATCGTGGAAGGCCCAATTTATCTCCACCTGATTGTTTTTCCATTATAGTCAGGAGCGTGAACACGTGGGTGTGGGGTACGGGGTGTGACACCCCCCCCCCCCGTGAAAATCAAAAGTCGGTCTCTGAGCGCCAAAAAGTCGGTCTCAAATCCAGTTCAGTATGCCTTTGTAACAATAGACCAGACATGAACAACATTTGATATTTTACTCAAATTGTCTGTACTCAGTCATGTCATACTGTTGTAGCTATCGACTCCTAGTTCCTTGCTGGTCCACATTGTATTGCATGTCGCATTATGGAAATTTACTACAAACTACTTGGAACCTGCACACAAAACATTGAATCATACCTATGACAATCATTGTCATATTCGGATGCATGCACGATGTACCTATGGTTATAATTACCATTGGCGTACGAGGCAGGGGGGACAGAAAAGGTAAAATTCTGGCAGAGATGAAGTAAAAGTTGAAAGATTCCCCGAATTTTTCACTGAGTCCCCGAATTTTTGATCGAACGCCCCAAAAATGTGCAAGAATTTTCGCTCGCTTCGTGTGCATGTAGTGGTTTAGTGGTCTAAGGATGCACATGAAGTGAAACGACTTTCGGGCAACGTTTTGAGATTCGGGCAAAAATAAATTTCTGCCCCTTCCAAATTGGAAAAGTCCCGTCCCCCTTTGGTTATTACCACCGTCCTGTAAATTGTAATTATCTAGGAAATTCGGATCGTACAACTATTTTAATGGGAGTCGGCCTCCAAGGAACGTAGTTGATCCCAAAATAGTTCACACCCCCTGCGAATTCATGTATATACGCCTTGGTTATAGTTGCAACCTCTAATGGGTTTAATTATAAAGAGATGTCAATAGTAACCATTGCCTCACCCCTTACCTCCTTACTCCTTACTTCCTTACAATCTAGTGAATGGTTACGCTACATTTCTACACAGTACGGTGATTAGGACAAAGTAAAATGAAAGCGAAAAGTACAACTTCTTGTTTTCTTTTTTTTTTTTTTTTGCCGAGTAAAATAACAAGATACAGGGAGCTAATAACAATAGCAGCTAATTAAAAGCAGCGTATATCAATCAAAGTTAGTCTAAGCTGTATTGCATAATAATTATCAAACATCGTGTTTGCTTCTCTGATGAAGGCGTTTTTATCATGAAGAAAGCAAAAAAAAGTAATATATATATATATATAACTGTAATTTTTAGGGAAGCCAACTCTTCGTGAACTCCATACAAAAATATGCAACTGATCCATGGAGTTGAAACGAAGACCAGCTTGGACAAATTTTGTACAGGAAAAAATGGGTATAAACAGGTTCTTACGGACAATAATTATATCGCAATAAATTCTCTATCATTGATTACGTGTGCAACGGACACACCGACTTCATAATTCATTGGCTGCTAAAAAAAAATTACTAATCGGGAAGACTTCTTTATTTCAGTGGAAGTTTGTTCAAGAAAGAAATAATTTGACACAGCATAAAGGGAAACTTATGCTACTTGAACCCACTGTTTAAACAAAATGAGTAAATAAACAGTAACATTATGTAGGCAACCATTCAAACTTTTAGCTAGAAAAATGCAAATACAACGGCAAGTGCATTGAGTTTAACTTTAATCCCTTTTCTTTTTCAATTAGACAATATCCTATTCAAGATAGTGGATGATTCCAAAGAGCAAAAGGCTTTGACATTTAGTCTCCATTTAACTTGTTAATACACATTTCTTTACAAAAGTGTGCTAATCGGTGCGATATTAATTTTGATGAACTGATAACGGAATAGAATATTTATGAATTAGATGATGAATATTGTTGATAAAGATTTGACATTCTTGATTGTTATTACCTGATTTATTTATTTCTTACATAAGCAATCTCGGTATCAAACTGTGAGTGTTTTATAAACACTATATTGAACTTTTTGCGTTATTATAATTGTGACATAATTACAAAAGTAAGACAAAATACATGAGTGTTAGTGATCGCAATCTTAAGAGAGCCACAAAGTGGTTTTCTCTTTCTTTAGGAGATTAATAAATGATTATATATATAATTGTCTATATATATATTATATAGACAACTAGTAGCGGTGAATTTTATTCGATTGGCTAATCTTCTTAAATAAATAAATTATACCTTAAATCTGAATCTAAATTTTTATGCCAAACTTAGAAAAAAAGTAAAACCGAAATAAACTAACGTGCTTTGTTAAGTATCACCACCTACAAAACGTAACGTTAAAATAACATATCTAAGCTTACAAACTATTAAAATATTATTTTAATGTTAATATTTTAGAACAAAATGTGGAATGTGCTTACTTGACGCATGTATGCCCAAAAGACATCCATGTCATCGGACAGGAGCCACAAGCGTTTGTGATGTCGACTGTGGCGGCGATTACAAGGATCGTTAGAACAGTGATCTTCAACATCGTGATTTTCAGCCAGACTGGTGTAGATAAAATGAAGGAGAGATATATGTAGGTGTGTTTAACGACTCGCTTGTCGCTTGCTCTGTTGTATGTTCACTGATAGCAAATTGCTGTTGTAGTCTACGACTGGACCATCTGGCAACTTTCAACTAATTTTGGTAAGGGCAGTAAGACAGAAATTACGGAAGGGTGTATGTGCCGCAAGGCATCTCACTTAAAAAACTAGCAAGCTCGACATATCAGAATCACAGTGCAAGCCGGGAAGGATTGCACTTTAGCTGTACCAAAGACTAAGACGGCTATAGTATTTTGTTTTAGCAGGAACAATATCTAAGTTTAAATCGTGTTTGTGTTAAACGTGCTTTTTCGGAAACTTAAAACTAAAAATGTCTTGAACGTAGAGGTAACAGAAATGAGTTGACGAGTTATAGCAAAAAATAAAAACGGAAAATGTTACTCGGAAGGTGTGTCTCTCTGCGAGGAGGGGGAATCGATCTGTTAGTACAGCAAAACTTACAAAAGTATTGTAGGCTAAGTTACAAGTTCCAAAGTCGCTTAGTGTAACTGACCACACTAGATATTACCTAGGGTACTAGGGTTGTGAATTTCTTCTTTTTTTTTTGGCCCGTCTCGGTTTCATCATCAAGTTATGCATTTACGCATGTGACTTGAGAAGACTTATGCTTTTCACGTTACCTCATAGTACATTGCAAATGGTATTTGTTATGTTACATTTGCCGGCAATTATCACTTCTGACAGATTGGACAGCATGAAAAAAACTACATTCAAGATTAAAGCTTCAGGACAATTTTCAGCCATGGCACGCTTGAATTTAAACACTGTTAGATGCTATTTCGTTGGATCTGGCAATAAAGATACTCCAAAAACTTTGCAGTGCATCTTATATAGGAGTATATGCTTGCAAGACCTACTCGAATTTTTGCTGTCATTTATCTCCTTTTTTACAAATCATTTAGGCGCTCAGCCAAAGAAAACCTTTTCGGGGACTAGTAAGGCTAAATCCAAATTTTATTTCTCGTTCTTTCAAAACGCCTCCCTATGCCGCCTCCCCCACCCCCTGCTGAGTTGCAGTGACGGCCCGTTATGAAATACTGCTCTAAATTGTATAATATAACGATGATTACATGTTTGTGCCTGTATATCATTTAAGTGGTGGATTAGGGGACAATTATGTGAATATTTATACCAACATTGGGCCAGCATAAGCGCACTGCAAATGTTTGGATGAAATGAATTGCGTGAGAAGACCTACATCTCCGCTCATTTCACATGTATTGTATGATTGCTCATTAGCAGTGCAAACAAATATGAGGTGGGTGTAGCACAGTGTCTGTGTTCCCCGTTGTTAGTCCTTTATGAACTAGACGGTTTATACTTGCAGGTAGGTACAGATCAAAGCCGATGAAGATGGTATGAAACAAGGATAAAAAGCCCAAATATTTACGCCACATGATCTTTTTATCTAATATTGAGCAAAAGTGCAAAGGGGCAATTGGCCTGCCATGTTTACTTCTGAGGGCAAAATGTTCTGCTGCTAACTTTTCACACACACAACTTTAATCACATTATAAGAAACGTATTTTCTAAGCAGTCACGGACGGCCTAAAGATGTTTATTCCCCAGGTTCGGACATTTGCGTATGCGTAGTCAATCTGAGAATTAATGTCAAACGGTGATTCTCAAAGGTAATGTCGGGGCTTCCAAGATAGAATTAGCCTGCGTAGTGACAATCAAGGCTGGGCCCATTTTTGAGACGGATCACACTAAGTATTTGACAACTAAAGAGAGAGTCAACAGAACTGCGTAACGGCTAACCATCTGTCGAAGTTAAGCCTTTCTCTTTGCCTCAAGTGGGTTGATTGTTCATATTGAAACACGGTTAACTTGGTGAAATCGGGAATATAATCAAAATTTCCACTTCATAAAGTATTCAAAATAATTGTGCGTAGCAGATGAAGAATGCTGAGTATGTTCTTAGTGATCGTGTTCATATGGAGAAGTATCACACTGAAAATTTCAAACGACGAACCGTTAAAGAAAGCACAAATTCACGTGACAAACTGAACAAATTTCGGAGCTGTAGGATTTCAATAGTTATCTACTTATTATAAAATAGGTAGATTTTAGTTTGGTGTTTAATGTCAATATGTTATAAGAACTGAAAAAACCCTAGAAAAACTTTTGGGGGCAATTTAGAAAATGTTGCTGAAGTTAGTTAGTTAGTTAGATGAGGTTTTACGGCTCAGTTTCTAACCAATTAGTTTAAGTCAAGCCGGCCACGGCCTTTTTTCCAGTTGTTGCTCACTGGCTTGTTTTCCCTACTCCATTCTTTATGCTGAGCACCAAGCACAATGGCAGTAGGTTCCATTTTTGTTGTTTCATTTTGTGGTGTGTTTATGGTAGGAAAGGAATACTACTATACAAGCTCTCCTAGCTCACAATTTCAAAGGTCAAGGTACAAAAATTAAAAAATCATTGTAAAGGCCTTAAGGCCTATTCGTGAGTTTTAATATTAGGGGTAGCTTGTGTCCGTTCAAAACTTCTACGGGGGCTCAGGGGCCACGAAACGGACCAAACATATAGTGTGTAAGAGTGTAATTCGTGAGTTTTAATATGAGGGGTAGCTTTTGCCCGTTCAAAACTTCTACGGGGGCTCAGGGGCAACGAAACGGACCAAACTTAGTGTGTAAGTGTGTAATTCGTGAGTTTTAATATGAGGGGTAGCTTGTGTCCATTCAAAACTTCTACGGGGGTTTACGGGCCACAAAACGGACCAAACTTAGTGTGTAAGTCAATGCAGGAATAATTAATAATGTGCTACTAAAAGAGAATATTTCGAAAAAGAGAAGTTTGGAATTTGGATAAAACATAATTCTGAGTCAGCCTGTGTAGGTAAGACCATGAATGAACATAAAATTGTCAAATTCACGTTGGTGTAATTTTAGGGGCTAAAAAGCTTTTTTATGAATTTGTTGTACTAGGGGGTAGGGGTATACCTTAGATAATATTCCGTGTGGTTTTCAGCTCGAGAAAGTTACTTTGAAACACCTGATGACCTCGTGGGCCTTAGGTTCCTATCTTTAAAAGTTTATAGGCACGAAATCTGCGAATTAATTCACAGGTTACATGTATTGTGTGGATGATGAATATGTTGCTCCATTATTTTATGTTGCAAATCATGTATGATTATCTTTAGATTATCTTTAGAACCTAGAGATGAAGTCCTTAACTGAGTTTTCATAACCATTTATATAAGTTTAAGTTTAACCTTTTGATGGTCAGGAAGCCAATTGGCTCATCAAGAACCCTATACCAGAGTGAGCCTGGATGAATTTGTCATTACCTTATTTTTCTACTCTGATCAGTTCGGATCTACTGTTAAATGTTCCAAGGCTTGTTGTTGGTCATTTTTCTAGGTAGCTTGCACCCAAATTAGGCTGCGGTCATGCAGACGTCAGGTGATTTTTGACAAAACAGGGAAAAAATAGAGCCCTGCTCTGTATGAAGAACAAAGACCAAGGAACAAACACATTCTTCTACATTACTAATTCTACTTGGAGGGTTTTGAGGCAAGCTATGATGCCTGCCTAGACTGTAGAACTGTAGCAGTACACTGTGCATTAGAAAAGTGAGGAGATCAAAATGGCACTTAACCAGTGTCATAGAGTCTTTGTTTCATCAAAGTACTCTTCCGGGTACTCAGTGATGCAACAAGGATCGATCATTTGCATTACATTATATTGTTTACGTTTGGTAGAATTGGAACCATTTTTTCTTTCAGTCAGTGCCAAAGAGAGTTTGGTAGATCAAAATTAATAGAACAGAAAGAACAGAAGCACACGAAATTCTTTCCCAAATAATTTGTTTGAGTCACGTATAGTTTTATTTCTCACTTGCACCTTTAACTAGGTAAACTGTTGTTAAGTGATAATTGCTCTACAAAAATTCTTTTGTTTAGGCTTTTAGGCTGATTTGATGATATTTGTAAGTTCACAATGTAAACTAATTTTTGTAGCCCTGTGGAGTAGCTGCAGGTCCTGAGATACACTTTCACAAAAAAGTGCGGGTAGCACTTGTCACAACTCGCTGAAAAATATACGAGATTCCTTTCGTTGGCAAGATTCCTTTATTGGTTTTACTAGCCAATAGCGAAGTATAGCAGTCGTGTTTTACACTTGCCACCGTCTTTAGGTCCCATATGGTGTTTTTCCTCCAATCTTGCTCTATCGTTAACTTCTCGTGCACTATTGTTAACTTTATAAATTCAAGTAAAATGACAAAAAAGGATAGTTGATATTTTGAAAAAAATTAAGCGTTTTTTGCCCCTGAGTCACTATCTTATATCTAATTCGGAGATTCCAGGGACCCTCCACCGTTGTCATCCTAGCGTTGGAAACAAATTGTTTATTTCTCCCAGCATTAATATTAAGATTGAGAACTAAACAATGATATCGAGCAACTAGTTGAAAAGGGTCCAGTGAACATAAGAATAGATTTGTCGTTAAAATGAAAAACTATCAATCACAAAGCATGGTTTTGATTTTGAGTTTTACTTTCAAAACCAGGGTTTCTACCTTGTACGCGATGTATCCGTAACATTAATTACATAATTATTCATATCAATGTTGCCACTTGTTGAGAATTTTCCCAAGATATTTTGAATCTTTGGATTGGCTTGACATTTAGACGGAATTTAGAGGGAACATCTTTGTATTTGTAATATGGGCCAATTTCAAACATTTTACTTTAATTGCAACATACGAAAGTGTTCACTTTTGAAATCATCCACCTCTTGCAAAGCAGCTATCGATTATAATTTATTGCATGGATGGTTCGGGCCTTGTTACAACGTTGTAGGTCAATGGTAACAACTCGCTGGCCTTAACAACTCTGCTATTGTCACATTAGAACCTCTTTGGGTGCAGCATTACTTTACAGGTACTTGTCATGCAGACGGAGGTAAATCGTTTACTTCAAATTTGAATAATCTCTATCTTGTTTTTGATAACTTAAGAGGTGAGAGAACATGTATCGAAGGCATCACCGTGCTGCTTACATAGTATTATAAACATGCAGTTCAGGTAAGTTCAAATCAACCCTGGGAAGTTGTGAGACTTTTTGCGGATGATCTTTGGAATTTTGAAAAACAGGCTGGCACCCCCGCGATGTATGCATGAAAGATCTGAACAACCTTAAACAGAACTAGTACTAACTGCTTCAAAGAGAAAGTTATACATATACGGATGTGATATGGTATCACCGACAAAGAGCTGTTGCGTGAATCCTGCTTTTGTGTTACCAATGGAGTATTTCTCAGAAGAAAAAAGGCTTCCGTTTCCCATCAGCTAGTCTGGGCTTAAGCCTGCATCTACAATCCTCTAAACATACCATGACATCCATGGTGCGGGCCAAAACCTCCCCATCGTGTTGTTCGTGACTACCAAAAGGTGATTCCTGAACTGTTGTACTATTCTCAATGAAAGACAATAAAATGAAACTCTTCACAAGCATGACTCCAGTACATTAGTTAGTATTGCTAATTAAATTAGGCCGACCACACGTATCTATGAAGAGCGGTTGGCTATAAGCTGAATAGCTTTTTTTCAGTTCCGTCAACAGATCCCCGATTAACAATACATTTTTCTACTGCAAGGCTTTTCGTTACCGTTGTTTTGCACTCTGGAGAATTCGCCGGTGTAAAAATCTCGCATTCTGCGTCAAGCTGTTTGTGAGATTCAGTGGTTCTGCAAAGCTTGGAACGAAAAGTTGGTGGAAAAAGTTAGCTGATTATCTTGAGCCGAATCTATGTGTAGTTGTCTAGCCATTGTGTAATAACAAGACCGACATACAGCAACTTCTTAGTAAAGTACCACCTCTTCCGCCCAGTCATCACACAGGGGCAAGGAAAGGTGGATAATCGGCATAGTATCTTGCTGTCTAGTTTTGATGAAAAAGAACAAGTTGAACACAGGGCATCGATCCTCAAATCACGTCTGATTATAAGGCTAACCATTATAAGAGCATGCATAGCTCTCGTAACTTGAGCAGGCATGTGAAATGGTACGTTTCTTAGTTTCCAGCAGAAAAGTGAAAATCGGCACATTTTTTTAAGTTCCCAATAAGTACGAGGGCATGTGAAAACGGCACAGCCCTTAACTTTACGAATAGAATCTGACAGTTACTCACATACTAGTTACAATTGCTAGACAAAATTTCAAGCAAAAGTCTCCAACACTAAACATGCATTTGTACAGCATCAGTATTTGAACTTGAAAGCAAGTGCCCACCTATGGTAGAACGTTTTTGACGAAGCCCTTTCGTTCCCCTAGTTTAGGTTTTGAGGCATGAACTGCTTTTTCTCGGTAGAAAACAGTCTCCTCCACTTCCCAGTCCCTCTTATTCAAACTAATCTGTGTAACTGTTACTGTTTGCTCCTCCAGCCCCTAGGTACATCAGTTGCTCCCAGGGGTCGAACCTTACCCCTTTGTTTCCTTTTCCATAAACAGTCATGTTCAAATTAAACTAATGATAGGTAAATTCTACATTTTCCCCCGTAGGACGATCACACGACGTCCCAGGCACCGAACACAACACAATAATTTTTCCTACAAGTCAGTCAAGGGTTTATTACACTCAGCAGTGTACCAACGACCAAATAAAAGACAGGATTATGAAACCGTGACTGCAGTGAGAATAATAAGGCACGGTTGCCCAGGAAAATCCTGTATGGAACCTTCAACTCATGAATTTTTATAAGCTATACTTGTGACCTGTGACATACATGAAAGTACCGCAGTGGAAAACAGAAAGCTGAAAGGAGATAATTTGTTTCACTAAAGATTATCTATCCAAGTAATCCTTCTTGACTTATATATTTAATTTACGATGTTTTCATAATTTGCTGACCTCTCATGAAATTTTTGTCTTTAAAGAGAACACTAAATTTCCGTCCATGCTCATAATTACTCTATTTACTTTTAAATACGCTCAACGATGTAATTTATAACGACCTCAGATGATCTTTGCACCCTACTAATATTTAATAACACAAAATGAAAAAAAGAAGTGTCTTGAAACGGATTTGAACCCTGTCGTCTGTGTAAGAAAACGGTCACTTCCCACTACACCATCTATGAACCGGTTACATGAATGGTTTTCTAGTCATGGTAAACTCACAGCATCCTTAACACGTGTTCATAAGAAAGTAAAATCAAAATTAGAATTGTTACTGTAAGAGTTATATTTGTGACAAAATAAATGCTGCTCCCCAGTCTAAAATTATATCTTCGGAATGGTCCAATTATTAAGCCCTTATTTTTCTTTGGTAACGAAACACCAGGTAGCCCCACTGGCTATTCAGTCCACGAGAATTTCAGTTTTAGCTCTGATTACCTCTGGTGACCCTCGAACGCCAAAAACCCATAGGTCTCTCTCTCTAAATGAAGCTGGAAGGAGGTGGATGAATATTTGTCTGTAGTTACTGAAAAAGTCGCATTCATTGCTAGGCCTTCTGAAGGGTCGGCGAATGGTCCCACGTGTCTTATTTGTCGCTTGTGTAGGACAAATGTTTTAGTCACTGATAATATTGAATCTACATTGTATTACAAAAGCGGTTTTCTTGTACTCATTCCAGGTCTTATGCCAAATATCAAAGAACACCATTTCATCCTCGGCTGACATAATAAGGTACTTCAAGAACGGGGCTAAATTTAAGTTGTCCATGCAGGATCTAAAGTCTTTATTTTGATGCAGGCTCGGCAGTCTGGTAAGGAAATCTCGTTAAAATTTGATGAAAGGCGATCTGTATGTAAAGCTTTCAGTTTTCATAATTGTGCTATTGTTTGCGAGCCTTGCACTGATTATATCTTTAGAAAGTGTCATTTTTAAAGACATTCTTCTAATTTTGGCTGGACGTATGTCAAGAGGTACCCCTAAGAGAAGTGTCTAACACTCTGTATATCACACTTCTTTGTGATATTTTTATTTTTGTGAGGTGGCTGGGACGAAAAAAGAGGTATGTTTGGTACCGTATTAAGCTTGGGAAGGCAAAAAGGGTAGAACTGCTTTTATGTTTAGGAACATCTAATTATTTGGTGATTTTTTCTATCTTGAAAGGCTCTGTGTAATTTAAGAGGATGTTGCCTTAGGGAGGGATAACGCCTCTACTCTTAACGAAATTTTTCTTGTTTTAAGTTTCCTTAGATCTAAAATTATGTTAGCCATATCTTTGGTAAAGCTTTGGACTGATAATATGATCTGAAACTTTAATTAACTATTGAATTTTTTCTGGCATCTGTGCAAGGCTGTTAACCTGTTAGTACGCCACTGGGGAAACCATCATCGGTAGGCGCTTGACCGTAGTGTACACCTGACAGAAAATGTTCAGTCAAAATGTCTCGAGGATTAAGGATGGGGGATGACACATTTTAGACCTTGAAAGTTGCATCTAAACATTCTTTACTTTTAGATTCCATACTTTAGAGACAAGCTCAGGTTTCAAGAAGATACTTTTCAAGAAGATACTATACAAACATTTATAAACAAGCTGAAACATTACTTACTAAACAACAATTCAACCTAGTATGCTATTTTCCACTATTTCACGCTACTTTTTTTTCGTGTGTCATTTTTTATTCTTTCCTCTTTCCTTATGTGTTATTTATGTTTTGTACCTTAAGAAAGGGACCAGGCTTGAAAAGTTTCCACTTATTTCTGGTTCCTCTACATTCATTTCTTTATTATGCCATTGTATTATGAATTTTCTTGTTTTGTGTTTGCAATAGTATCTATTGTAAATTATGTTATAATGAAATGGTTTGTAGAAAATAAACTTCAACTTCAACTTTAG
Organism: Holothuria glaberrima; assembly: GCA_009936505.3. NCBI lineage: Eukaryota > Metazoa > Echinodermata > Holothuroidea > Aspidochirotida > Holothuriidae > Holothuria > Holothuria glaberrima. Next base: position 14,396 of record WURT03420608.1, read on the forward strand.
ATTTGATTAAATGGAAAAACGCTTTCACCTCAATTTGAATGAGTGTACCAGGACATCCTATTTCATGAATGGCTTTTGAGGAATATATTACAACATTTTTCTAATTGAGTTGTAAAATTCACTCTTAAATGAAACTCCTTACTTTACTTTGAATATACAATACTTATGTTCTAACATAACAAGAAAAATACTCTGAAGTGAAATAGAGGGCATTTGTGAGATTTCGCTGTTGTTTCAAAATAAGTTTGCGCCGACTTCTTATGCCCTTTAAATTAAAAATTAAAGTTATAATTTAAAGTAGTCATAGGCTATTTTATCTCAAGCAATCGTACATGCTGTCGCATTCAACCGATATACATTGTAGGAGAAAGATGGTTCATTCGTCAGCAGGAGAAATCTGCCTGAGGGTGCATCCACTATGGGGCTCCGGGGACGTCTCCGGTAAAATTTAGGAATAAAAGGAACCCTTTAGGCTCATTCACAAGATACGATTTTTTTATGAGATCTGTTGAACGCAACCATTTCGTTTCTTGTGAATGAACTTTCACGCAATTTTTGCCTGTAGCGCAAAGTTAAGCAAACTTCTTGGCTCGCAAAAGATGTTGCGTGTGAATGACTTGTCTTTGGTTGCGCGCGACTGTGTAAGTATTTTCAAGATCGTTCCAAGTTCATCATTTCTGCGTTCAAACGACACGACAAAGGTGCGCGATTCAGTGTGCACACAATGGATGACGACGAAGCCGTGTATCAGCGATAGCTGTATTTATAGGACTATCACTAAGAAAAAAGAGACAAGCAAAAGAAAAGAAGAATAGGACATGGGCAAAGCCGTAACTCATGCGGAAAAAACTGAAAAACAACGGAAACAAAACATTCCTTATTAATGGGAAATTATGTAACCCTTGCTTGCTTTAAGCTCACTTTGGGTCACAAATGTAGTAACCTCCTGTCGAAATTTATCTAATAAGACCCTCCCTTACACATCGAGCCCCTCACCTTTTAAAACTCTGGACTAGCACCTGATGTTAACTACAGTCAAAATGAATTTTAGCAATCCTTTTTCTTATATTTTGAAAAAGGAAATAATTGTTAAAGGTTGACTAAGTTTAAAAAGGGGGAACTGGTTCAAAAACTATTGCTTTATAGTTAATAAACAATTCAACCAATTCAAAATGAAACTTGTCATTTCAGGGTCTTTGTCAAAATTAATGTTCCCCTCTTTCCTTCTTTCATCAGGTTTAAGAGTCACGCACTCGCCCCGCGTATATGCTTGCACACTACGTGAGTAGTTTATCCCTTGAGGAATGAGAAAACGACTAACTTTTCCAAAATAGGTCAACATGAACACACCACCAATGTAACATTAGTTTTTACTTAACGCATATTAATCTCTTACCTTTGTTCGTTCCATTTCCCCTTTTTCTTTCCACTTTCACTTTAACCGACGTCTTGTCATTTTGTTTAGCTACTTGTTGTCGGGCTGCCCAAAATTGCATGCAATAAGTTCAACAGTGTTTAAGTTTCAACGACAAAGTCCTGCGCGACAAAAGTTAAAGAAAAATCCATTCACACGCAACGACCAGATCGCGCACAACTTTTTCAGAAAATCGCACGCAACTTTGTTGCATGCGATAATTTTCATTCGACTAAAATCATTCATTCACACGCAATGACAAGGTTGCTTACGACCAGTCGCAAGCAACCAGGTTTTGGGGCCTTGAAATCATGTAACTTTGACAGTGCAATTTCCAGCACTTAATTAGTAGTTTTCCTCAGGTAGGCCAACTTTTATTTATGATTTGGAAATCTCAGGGGGCAGTTGTACCCTGCCCCCTGCAGGCTATGACCCTGGATACCAAGGCTACGTGAACAGACAAAATCTTGAAATGTACCAAACCAATTGCTTACACATAGTATTCATATTCCATAGACACATTATCTAAGGATCATGTCCAGCATATGTAATTAATAGTAACACTCATGCAAAATTCGTTTTTTTTTACAAGTTTGTAAATATCGATTATGATCGCTTTTGTGTCGCAATGAGTTGTCAAAGTAGATAGTTTACCAATGTTTGCTTAAGACTTGCATAGAGCCGGTAGTTTATGGAAGTAGGTAAGGTCTTTAAAAAATTGTAAAGTAAACCAGATATTTCCATTCGGAACCAATGCTGTTGTGGTGCTATTAATTAAATTTATCATTACCATGTTTTTAACTGCTGAAAATGTTGACTGTCGGAGATTATATAAGTTGTCCCTTGCTTATAATTTGTTGTTCTATGAAAGAACTACCAGTAGTTCTCTACTAGCCTTAACCCCAATGAAATTCTCTTTAAAGGTTTTTTACAAAATAAAGCTGTCTTTTATCACGGATCGGGGCACAATAACAGAACAAGGAAGAGTACTGCTGATGGTAGTGCGTCTGAATCTCAGTTTAGGCTGGTATGCTGCTATCTGACTGTAACAGACAAGGTTGTTCGTTATTTGTGCCTTTGTTAAGGCTTATTCGATACGATTTCATAGTAGAATAGGCCTGCGCCCTCAAAAATATTATAGTCTAGCCTTTTCATTGTTACGGTTCCATGTTTAATCAAGTAGCAGAGAAATAACAATGGTGATGGTATTGCGTGAGATCCTTGGATTAAACTACCACGTTGCTTTTTTATGTAATACTTAGGATTATCGGTGCGTTGGGGAAATTCTCATCAATGCCGGTGTTATTCGAAAACGTCTAGAGTAAATTTATATGGAGAGCAGCGACAACTTAAATTTGGACGCCGTTTTGTCTCCACTGGCTAGTCTATCCTACTCTGCACAGTGAATCCCGAGTCCCTAACAAGGATAATCCTATTAGAGTTACTACCTCTGGCTGTGGGACAGCTATTGAGAAGCTTTCAGCATTTACTGAAATATTTCGCAATCCTCTTGTACTGTATTAAGGATACCACTGATTTTCTTATCAAACTGGAAAATTTTAGTAAGAAAAGTACGTTTCCTGAGGGTACTAATTATTGGTTTCATGGGATGTCAAGGCCATGTTTCCTAATATAGAACATAAGCTTGGAATCAAGACTTTGAAAGAAGCCTTAGATAAGAGGTCTATCAACAAACCTAGTACAGATTGCATCCTAGAGGCCGTTAAGTTATGTCCAAGTTATAACAATTCCACATTCAATAATCAACATTACATTCAAATTCGTGGTACAGCTATGGGGCCAAAAAATGCATGCAGCTAGTATGCTGACAAAGCCATGAGCTACATTAACACAATTGCTACCAATGAAGGCTCCTTTTGTCCCAATAACTGGTGGAGATACAGAGATGACATATTTGATATCTAGACCTTGAGGGAAGAAAATCTCGCTGGGTATACTGCATTTATCAATTCAATTTATTCAAGTTTACAGTTTCGTGTCAAATCGTCCCCCTCCGAAATTGGATTCTTAGATGATTTAGTTCGTCTTAACGATGGCCGTACTTCCGCGGATGTTTACTCTAAGCCCACAGATGCCCACCTGTACCTTCGCACAGACAGTGCTCATTCCAAAAATTGTAAGAGCAGTATTCCTTACAGTATAGCACTGAGATTAAAACGAATTTGTTGTAATGCGGATTGTCTTGATTAGCGTTTCATGGTGTACAAAAGTTACTTCATCAATAGAGGCTTAGACTCTAGTTTTGTTAATTCCCAATTTGAAAAAGCCAGGAATCATCCCCGTAGCCAATTATTAAGTACATTCAAAAGGAGAGATAGTAAAGCACGAAAATTTTCTCTTGTAGTGGATTACAACCCTGCACTTGGAATTTTGGGAAAAAATTAAAACAATCACTTTCATTTGCTGTACAGTTCACCTTCCATGAATGAGATCTTTCTAGCCAAATTTATTTTCACTGCTTATAGAAAATGCAAAACCTTGAAAGATCACCAACTAATAACATGGTGCACCGACCCGAGTTCACCAACCCTTTGTTACAGGGTTGTCATAAATGTCTCTCATCCAGATGTGACCTATGATCTTATTTCTTAAAAGAAAGGGGTAGATTTTCTAGCATGGCCACCAAAAGAGTTACAGAGTTATTGGAAACGTTAATTGTTACAGCAAGGGCGTCATTTATTTAGCCACCTGTTCTATTTGTAAGGTACAATACATTGGATGAACTGCTACTCCTTTTAAATTTAGTTTTCGTAACCGTAAGTCGGACATGAAAAACAATAGATCCTATTTTGAGCTAACGGTACAATTTAACTCGAAAACACATAGATTAGAACATATACGGTTTATGATGATAGAACAAATTTTTAACGTCTCCAACCTTCCACTGACACTGACAAAACGAGAAGCTTACTGGATGGCGCAACTTTGTACTAGCCATCCTTATGGTCTAAACAAAAGAAAAGAGTTCAATCCGTACAAAAGAGTCTGTTATCTTTAACATTTCTTAGTTTTATGTATTTTTACCCTTTTTACATATATATATATTTATATATATATATATAAGTACTTTAACTTTAATTTGTAACTGTAGTTTTACTATACTTCACAGTTTTTTCACTATTTTTACTTTATTTGATGCATTTTTACCTTTTTTTATAGTTTTGCTTGTCACTTTTTAACTAAGCTTTTAAGTCCTCTATTTACGTTCTTCCTTTTACTCGATCTTTCTATTACTTTTTATCTTCTTTAATACCCCCTTTTAGAGCTTTATTTGCTATTTAGAACAGTTTTAGTCCTGTTTTAACTAGATATTTTTAATATAATTAAAAGGGTTAACTTTCTGGCGCAACTGGGTGTTGGGATTGCTGTATTAGTAAGTACTTTACAAGCATGTCTTAATCAGGGTTTTACACTGTGCTTGCTGCATCTCAGTTTTAGCCATTGGTACTTAAACGGTCTTGCTTGCTTTTTATGTCACTCCACTGAATAATGTTGAATAGATAACCGAAAGCGTTTGCATATCTGTGTACGGTTCACCTTTTGCCTAGTTGTTGGAAACCACCAATTCCTACACACTCAGTATATATATATGCCTAATTTTCAATTTGGGGGTAATATTGTGTGAAAAACCTACATTAGGGGGAAATTGTACATAAGGGTGAAAATCGTTCCTCTTAACGTTTTCACACACTTTTTATATGGGAATACGTAAACGTACGGTAACATCCTTTCAACCACACAATCTATACACAATTACTTCAATGTCGACGAAATTACGGACACGTATATGTTAACACATACGGTTGGTGGGCCATTGAACAAACGTTGATTACGTCTCAAACACTATAGAGGGAAAATATGCTTATGTATTTTGTTTCACTTTCCCCCAACGAAACCGCCGTATCCTGATTTCCCCCAACGTTACGGATTAATGTTATATATATATATATATACATATATATACATACATACATACATACATACATACATATATGTATAAACATTATATATACATTAAATATATATATATATACAGAAGTGCGATTAAAGTCTAAAACATTAAAGAGTTAAGATAAGAGATTGTTAAAAAAAGTTAATACAGGGTGTGGTAAACGAAGATTAATGACGATTTGTGGAAGCATATGGTAATTTCATTCGTCCGCTACGAGGGATTGAAGCATTGGTAAGCTCTTCATGAAGAGGTGGTTGTTATCATGAAAAACCGGTTTTACGTTTAGAACCAAGATTATATTGATAGGATGCGTCTACTACTGCGTTGTCCCCAAAATAAGACTAGCTTGTTTGATAATGTAATCAATACTGTTTCTGCTTGTTGTTTTCACATTTGCAACCCAATATACAATATAGCCATACACTGCAATGAACGAAATTTTAGTAAATAGGAAATATGCAGCTATCGATATTGAACCTGTTAAGTTTGCGAAGCAATATATTCTAGGGGTGATTCTTCCAACCAAATAATCAATATGGTCATGTCAAGCAGGCTGATCATCAATGACAATTCCAAAATATTTTTTAGTTCTGACATGTTCGACAACAGTACTTTTAATGATAACGTCTGTAGGTTTGTGGTTTTCCTGAAATCAGCTACCATTTCTTTGGTCTTCTTCACGTTAAGCTCAGGGAAGTTTTGATTTCAATAAATTACGACACCATTTTTTGGTCTAAATGGTGTCCCATGACCAACTTATAGGGACCTAGCTACAGAAAAACAAAATTGTGGAAAACACATATTTTGGCCTTTACCTTTTTACCAATGAGACTAAAAGTCAAAAGTATGTTGTAAAAATTTCATGATCATTTTTGTTAAAGTTAAATAGAATCAAAGAAAAAATTTTGAGCTTAAAATTATCAATGTTGACATTGAAAGTCACAGATGTAAGGTTAAACCCTATGAAGTTGAACCTTTAAACAATAATTCACAAATAACCTTGACTTAAAGTATAATATTCATGATTTCACTGTCACACTGATGAGATAAAAAAGTCATATCTTTCAATCCAATTCTTTACTTTTTAAAAAAGGAATGCTACTTAAATCTCCTAATTTTGACTTTTTAGTGGGTACTTTTCCTTTGAATTAATAAGTTTGTTTATATACATTATTAGTTTGTCATTTTGAGAGACAGTGAAAAATTAGATTAAAAGGATTAAGGAAATTTCAAAGACTAAAATCAATATATTATTTTAAAAGTAAACAATGAGGCTACAGTCAAAGATTTGACTTTCAAAGTCGATGTAATAAATTAAAAATAAAAGAACGAGATCGAACATCAACTAGTGAAATAAACATTGAAACAAAATGAGACGTGAATGAAAGGTAAGAAAAAATTTTGGTTTAATGCCTTAAGCATCATCATTAAATGTAAAATCATTATATTACAGTAAAAGTAATAAAACATAAGACAAATGTGTTGACTTTGAAGACAACATAACTCAAAAGAGGGCCAAGCTATTTAGATTAAAAACAAAATTACGACCTTAGAAGTCAAGATGATGACATCAAAGAGACAGTTATGACATGAAAAGTCAATTTTTGAGATTTATATCCGACAGTGGAGATTAAAGGTCACAATTGAGTAGGTCTAAATGATACCATGGAAAACAAAACTTTTGAGATTTTAAGTCAAACGTTTTAACTATAAAGTTTAAATGATGCGATAATGGGTTACCGTAGAACAATTAATATAAATAGACAACATTGTAACTGTTATAAAGTTACAATAATGAGATAAAAGAAATAAAGACAGCCAAATGTTTGAAACTCAAAATAAAAAGTAAGGTACTTTTAGTCAAATAAAATTGTTTGAGTCATAATTTTGTCTTTCCTAGTCTTTATCATAAAGCTACTTTAACATACAATCTGCCCATGCCGCGCTCTGAGTTTAGAAAAACTTTTCAAGGAACTGGTCATCAGCCCCAGTAACCGTATGGAGCTCAATAATTAGAAAGGCTATTTGACTTTGCTTATTGCTTTTTGAAATGCTGAGCTTTTTTATATTTGATCATAAGAGGGTTAAGATTTGGGAAAAGAATATTACTTTCGGAGGTGCAAAATTGCATTTTCAAAGATCCAAACTATATAGCAAAATCACATGTCTTTTGTTGTTTTGACAACAGTTTATTTCGCAAAAAAATCATTTTATGTACAGTTTTCAGCTAATTCTACCTATGTAGACATCTTGCAAAGTCGCTAGAAATCCCCGATAAACAGTTTTGTTTTGTAAAAATATGGTATTTGATAATACATTCAGTTGGTTGTAAATTCTGAACCAAATAAGTCATCGGTAACAAACTTTAAGGGTGTTTTGTACCATATAATTGTGTGTAAATAGAACAATGGTATGTCCAAATGTATGCAATACTTCATGGCCACTCTGTCAGCTTATAGCATTTTGAAAATTTGGCGAAGACGACTGCAGCACATTTTCACAACTATTATATATATAACTCAATCTGCAGACATAACTGTTTCGATCTTGTTAGATCTCGTCAGTGAAGCTCAGAGTAGGTTTCAAGACTGATTGGCAAAATCGACACAAGCATAACTTGCGTCAGTCCAGCCTTTCACGATACACTGCCTATGAATACCAAAGTGCATAAGCTCTAAGCTATGCCTGCATATGCTTAACATGAAGCAACAGTATAACGTCTTGGCGAAAATGCCAAGACTACACAAGCTGAAAACTGAAGAACGAGAATGGTTGGTAGCGGGTACAGGCGCATAATTTTTTGAATCCTGTAGAATTGATATCTAACATTGGCAACCTTTGCCTTATGAATATGATACTACTAATGATGGAAAAAAATTAAGCTTCGTGCTGGAATCGAACCAAAGACCCGCTGCTCAACGTGCGACGTGCTCTACCGAATGAGCTAACAAAGCATCTGTCTATAGAAGTGGTCAATTTAATTCAAATATAACACGAGACAGATTTTCCATCACTGCGTCACTTGTATGCCCCGCCAAGCGTATATATAT
>WURT03420719.1:0-22830 GCA_009936505.3 Holothuria glaberrima
CTCTTTATTACTTTTTAAGCAAATATACCCTTTTCGCTATTTCAGGAACAATCCGGAATGGTTTGAAATATCATCATGGAAAGTTAGACTCCCACTGGTTTTTAAACAAGTTCATTCCTTTCTTAATGATGAAATTAGAATAATAATGAAATAGTGCAACATAAAAGTGGCTGAACAGTCGTTTTGATCAAAAACGGTGAAAAGGTTTCACATGTAAGTCGGCTAAACACGTATCTTCAAAGCAGTAGATTGACAATGGTCTTTGTTACAGGATTACTGCACTTTGAAAGGGGGAGATATCATTAAGGAGAGTCAACAAATGTCAAACAATAAGAACAAAGTGACCTGCCAATTAAATTCCGTTACTTGAAGAGGATTTAATAGTTAATAGTTAATACATATTGTCTGGTAGATTTGCTCGAGCAATCTCCATCTCTTACAGCTCCCTGGTTCCTGCGAGCACAAAAGTGGTTTTGCATAAAATGATAATATAATTGAAATTAAAAGGACCAAAAACAAAGCTTTCTAAGTTTTTTCTTCTGATCTTTCTTGACGATATCCCAAGTACTTGAAATTTGTAGTGGGATAATCCAGCACTGAATCCATGTGTACAGTTTTTCTGTTCTCGATTCCTACTTCAATTTTGCTGTTTTTAAATTTGACCTAGAATGTGGGAAATTTGTTCTGGGCTGAAAGATGTGTTCGCAGTTCTGATTGGCGCAAGATCAGAACACGACCAACATTTTTCATAGGAAGAAGCAGGCTTCATCCAACAGAGTTGTACTCTATACCGGGCGTTGCTATTGCTGATGTTAACAACATGCCAATCATTCTCCGATGTAGTAGAGGATAGGACGATTTTGGCTCTTTTATTAGCTTTAACTTTGAACTTTACACCGGTAACTCCATGGGGCATTTCAAAGACGAAAAAACCAGATTCGTTGAGAAATACAAGTGACGAATGTAGTTGACATGAATCTGAAGATGGGAGACAAAATGATATATTCTTTAAAATTAACTCAATCTGTACCAACCGTGACCTCAGTCCGCGTGTACTGAGACTGAGTACCCTTTAGGGACCCTGTGTATGAGGTTATATTTAAGAAACTTCTTCAACTAATTCTGTATTGGAAAGGTTACGACGTGAACATTAGAAAAAAAACCTCTGGTTATATGGTCAAGAGCCACTTTATTTCCGATATTATTTCACAAACATTCATCAGCTATACGTACGTTAGTATCTATTACAGTGGATGTTACAACGTCCAAAATTTCGATTTTCCAATTAAGTCAAATATGCGCGATAGCTTTACGGTATAGGATGGGACCAGGTGTATTGTAACGACTTTAGTCCACAAAGAAAATCGAGACAAATTGACCGTCATTATCGTTACATAGTCATCACTACCGTCATCAGTGTAGTATTCCGGTGGGTAACGTTTGCAAGGTTACAATGGAGACAAGAGAAAAAGACTAGCTATTTCGAGGAAAAAATAAATTTGCAGGTGTACCGACAGTCCAATAAGTCCGTTGCTACTATATCACTTTTATTAGATTAGTTTTGCAACGTAAGTTAAGGATGTACACCAAAGCATGAAATAACTTGAAACATATTTGATTGAGTTTATAACTATATACTGCAAGAATCTGTCCTAAGCTTTAGTCGGAACGCGATAAATTCGACGCCAGTGACGTTGAAATCACATTTGAAGGTCGTTTCTTTAGAAAGTAAACTCCTGAATTATGTAACTCCGCTCAGGGAGTAACAAAAGAAAGCAGTACTGGATAATTTGGCCCAAGAGATAAGATTTCGAATTATATGCTTGAAGAGAGTGTTAATTTACATCCAACAATGAAAGTTGAAACGATTGTGGTATTTAAAGGCGCATTATCAAGTGCCGATGGAGGGTTTAACAAGTAGAATTTTGACTAGTTTTTTGAAGGGGGGAGGCACGGCGATTAGCGGCTCGCCGTAGGAGAAGGGTGTACAAGTGTTGGCAAAAATTGCGAAGTAAGTTTAACAATGTTCAAAACTTCCTTGTTATATGAGATTTTATAAATATTGAAGTGTTTTCCAATTTCAACGAAATTATCCCTTCCATCTCACAAATTTCATGTCTTTAAATGAAGATATATACACGATCCATACTTGTTAAGTGTATATTTTGTAATGAATGCAAGCAGCATGCTTGATAGCCTATACTTACCTTAATTTACGTTCTAAAAGCAATGTGAAGCACCTCTTTAGGCCTGATTTCTTCTAGAAAGTGATGTTTTTGAAATAGTTTTTCAACTTTGAATTTTCTTTCTGAAGCCTTCGTTTTTAAAACATGAAGTCTAAAAACATATTTAAGTGTTATTTTGAGGGTCTACAAAAGTGTCGTTTTTGCCAATCTGGGAAGCATTTGGACAAGCAATCGACAACCTCAGAACGCAACGCACCAATCGATGGTAGCCCTCCAAGTAGTGCACTCAGAGGGGAAAGGCCGACTCTGGCGGAAGTATGTCATTGCTCCATACTACAGCATAAAAAACCTGAAAAATTTTTAAAATATGAAATCAATTCAAAGCTTTGTCGAATAATGAAAACAACATTTTGTATCCAGATATAGATATTGAAATCGGAATACAGATATTGGTAGCGATATTCTTAGATGCCAGTAGGATCCATTACGGATTCACGGGAACCTTCAAAAGAGACCATAATACTAAGTGTTTAATAATTGGTGGTTTCCAACTACTAGGCAAAAGATCGAAACGTACACGGATATGCCAAAGCTTTCAGTTATCTAGTCAACCTTCTTTAGTGGAGTGACATAAAAAGCAAGCAAGACTGTTTAATTACCAATGGCAAAAAATGGGGCGCAACAAGCACAATTTAAAACCCGGATTAAGACATGCTGGTAAAAAGCTTAACAATACAACTATCACAACACCCAAGTGTACCTAAAAGATAACCCTGCCTTTGAATGCTTTTGAATTGCGTTTTCTTGGCCGTTTGAAAGGGTATGGATCAGAAATTTGGAAAGCATGTGGAACGTGTCAGGGAAAATCTGTCACTAACTTTTTATGTTGATCGATGGTTACAAGAAGTAGCTAGAGTTTATTTTTCAATGTTTGGCTACAACTTGAACTCATCTCTTTCTAGTGATTTTGATATTTGCTCCCGAAAGTTTGCACACGATTTCATGGATTGTCCAGGTTTAAAGCTTGTATAGGAATAACGATATGACGAGAAACGATGCTTATAGGGGGCACTTTTTAATTGAAAATTGAACGTTACGCGTTGAAAGGATTTACTCCTGATTAGAACAAAAATAAAAAAAAATTAACTGATCTCAGTTGCTTTTAAATCTTTTCAGTAAAATTCTTTGAAAATGTTATTCCATTCATCAACTTATGTGGGAAAAAATCTAAAAATAAAAAAATTACCTTCTTTTCGTTCGAAAAAATCGATTCTGTCTGGCCAAAACGTTTGTTTGGCGTTTTGACCGCAGGTGCAATCCAATATTTCAGGACAACGCCAACTGAAATCATTTGGCATTCAGTTTTGTTGTATATTTCGCGCACTAAAATGACCAAACGAACAACATCGCGGCCAATATTTTCACGACAAAAACAAAGAGCTCGCTGTAGTAATCGCCCGTTTTCACGATTATCCGAACCATGAAAATAGTACCCCGCAGAGCGGACTCTGTTTGGTCATCTCCTCTTGCTCTTTGGGGTTCCAAAACGTGTAACTGAACAAGGAAGATGCCTTACACCCTGCAACGTATGCATTGACAACAGTTGATAACGGAGGGGGCCGGGGTGTATTTCGTTTTCCCGGTTGCTTAAAACGATTCATTTCAATATCCTTTTGGAATATTGTCTTTGCTGTATTAATTTAAAATGTTGACAGGATTTTTACGACATTTGAGTGTAATTTTTCGTTCACAATGTAATTTATACAATCAAATCCAGAATTACGAAAGATAAACATATTTTTAATAAACCAAGGGTCGGCTTGACTGCCTCCTGAAAATCACCCGAAGGTCAACCTTTCTCTTGTTAAAAAAATCAGCTTGAATGAGATCCCATTGAAGGGCAGTAAATGGCTGTTGTGAAATAGTGTTTTGGCATGAGCAAATAGGTCTAACACTGAGGTGGATTGTCCAAGCGAAAGTTTCCCTAGTGAGAATTGTCCCTTCTTCGAATGTCACTAAGTAAGAATTGTGCAGATGCTGTTCAATCACCTACCAATATGCTTAATGAACCGAAATTGCACAGACGCAGATTCGGGGGGGGGGGCTCCCCGGCTGTAGGAATGTAGCCCCCTTTTTCGACACAACCTTTTTCTAAACTGTCCCAGAGCTGCTTTACAATATGACCTGTTTACTCTAATTGCCTGCAGATGCCAGAAATACCATTCAAGTGCATAAATTTCAATTTTTTTTCCTAAGACCACCCGACTCCTCTTTCGAGGCCTCGTACAATTGGCGCTCGCAGGTGCGAAATTCGCCCTTCTGGAGTTGGCCTCCTCCCTTTCGTGCTTGAAATCCTGGATCCGCCGAAGTAAAAGTTTTCACCATTGGTGGTCTAGGTTAAATTTTAGCATAATAGGAATGATCAATTTTTGAAACCAGAAGGGACGTTGGGTGAGAACTTGTCGAAAAAGTATTTCTTGTCAAGAGTCTCTTTCCTCATTCTGTATGTGAACGCAGTGCGGCTAGTGCTTTCTGGTTGGTGTTGGGCAGTGTCGGGTTGTGCCAGGCAGTGCAGTGTGTCAATCATCTCTATCTTGAAATATTATTTTTCAAAAGAGTTTCGTCTTTTGACCGTATAAAACTTAACAATGAACTCTGACCTCCACCATAAGCAATAGGAACCTCCCTATCGATGTAGCAATCGACTTTCCAAGTATGGTAAGTAGCAAAAATTGAAGAAATCCATTTTGAAGAGGATTTCAGACCGTCAGAATTAGATATTGAGCACTTTCTACTAAACCTTTAACATACAAATCGTGAGAGGGTATTTCTTATCATGTTATGATTGCAGCATCCTTCACATACGTTCAAACAAGCTTATAAAAATTAGAAATACTAACTGGCAGAGTTACGCTTGTGAAAAGATATACGTTGTTCACTTTAATCAGAGATGTCAACAAGTCTCCATCTCCAAGTCCCAAGTCAAGTTGCAAGTCAGAGATGCCAAGTCTCAAGTCTTTTATAAAATTTTGGGCAAGTCTCAAATCAAGTCTCAAGTCTTTATGAGCAAGTCTTTATGGGCAAGTCTCAAGTCAAGTCTCAAGTCTCTGTGAGCAAGTCTCTACATTTTTATTAATACAATGGATAATATGTCAGGCCTAGCTGGGTCTCATTTTATCTTCCAATCCGGCTAAGAGTTGGCTTCCTTGGTGAGCTTCTGATGGCTTCTTGAACCTGTGAAGAAGTAGACTACACTATAAGGCAATGTAACCAGGGGCCTAAATTTCTTTTCAACTTTGGGGATGGGGTGAATTATTGCAAACCTAGAAAATGTGTGCGCGAAGCGTGCACTGGAAGTGCGAAGCCCATGACGGGTGGGGTCTACGGAGCCTGCCTTAGGGCCCCTAGTGGGGTCCAGGGGCAAAGTTCCTATGGGGTCCAGGGGGCGAAGCCCTCCGAAGCTCCTGGGTTTTAATGTCTCAGAAGCGACAGAAAGACTGTTCAAAAAGGTTTTTCCAATGTACTGTTCTTGGGTATTGGTATATTTTTACATTCAGGAAATGCTATTTTGAGCATAGAGCTTATTGATAAGCTGCATTGGATAGAAATTGTACGAGAGCAACAATGTCCTGTTAAGCTTTAAAAGACAGCAACCAACTTATAGGGTCACCCTAGACCACAACTAGATTTTGAATTCGGAGACCATTTGAGATGTTTTTGGAACTGGTCATATATGGCTGGAAAATGTCTATAATTAAGTGAATGCTAATTTTGGTAAGGTAAAAGAGGAGAATATGTTGTCTATTAAAAGAAAGATGCGTCGTCAACAAACCTCCTGAAGCCCTCCTTTTTGGGTATTTTACTGCCTTCTATTCGGGTAAAGGTTTTATGCAAAATACGTGAGTAGAGTCCACAGAAACATTCGTCGACTATTACAAATATTTCCTTTCCAATATTGTGTATTATGAAAGGACATCTAAGGCTAGCAGATACCTCTATAGAACCTCCTGGAAGCCCCGCATTAATTACATTAAATGGAGGCACACTACTTGACATCCAAATGATAATATTGAGTATGACGCCAAGCACTATACAACTACCGTATTTTACTAATTTTGAACGAAAATCTAGACGAACAGCTTTCAGTAATGGGGAATGAGAGGGAGGGAGAGTATAGGTGCAGGGAGGTGATATTAGACCTTCCTTACAGGTGTAGCAAAAGGGGTAAAGGACTAATAAACACGTTTCAGAATGATATTTTTGTCGTGTTTTAACAGTCTTCATCTATACCGATAATGACTGCGCATGCTGGGAAAGCCCCTTAGCTACTTTTAAAATTTGGTACCCGTCATAGCAGGCACATGGCAGGTACCTTGGATTAAGTCAAATTCAATAGAGTATTGTGTGTGTGCATTCACCCATGAAGCTGCTCAGGAAATGTCCAGTGACCAGCACAATAGAGGCAGTGTGATTGAATTCTTCTATGAAGCTGAACACAAAAGCCACTGTGGCTGGTAGGGTTTATCTTTTTTTCCGCTTGGGTACTTCAGTTTTTTCAAATGAGCTAAGGGCAGGTTCCTCTCATGCGCGTTAAGGGCCCGGTAACGTATAACGGCAATTACATACACTTTCAACCTTCCACATCATGCTGCAAGTTACATTGGAAGATGCCATATTGATGCGAGGTCCCTACAGGTGTTTGGAGATGTATCTCTGTTCTTCGGAAAGAGTTGTGATCAGAATAGTTTTATGTATTATTACCTTAACATGGAGTGTAAATTTAACCGTCACGAATGCACAAGTGACGCGCCTAAAGTTTTCATCAAATAAGATTTCCATTACAAAACCTGGATTCAAGCTCTGCATCGAGACACTTTTAATTGGCCGACAAACCTACATGCCACTGCCAGTCTTGCCAGTTTTTTACCTTGTAATTCACAAAAACATTCAACTTTTTGCTGTTTTGCTTCTCCGAAAGTTGTTATCGGAAGATATTGATAATAAGAATAGCACTGACGTAAGGTTTGAAGCGAGCGGAGCGCACGAAAATTTTGATAGTTTGCGAAGGATTTGCTTAAATCTCTGATAGTTTCAGAAACGCTTGTAACAGAAATGACAGAAGCAGATATTTATTTTACGAGATTTGCTTAAATCTCTGATAGTTTCAGAAACGCTTGTAACAGAAATGACAGAAGCAGATATTTATTTTACGAAAACAAAGAATCAAATGTACTTTCCAACATATATGTATCTGTAGACTGTAACATCGGGAGGATGATAACATGGGCCATACCACCTAGTCAAATGTTGAGGAATATATCCCCTAGTCTCCCTGGAATCTACGCCCATGACTGTAACTTACATCTCGGGGTGCGTCTTCAATTGGCGAATGAAGTTCAATATCGTGGAACAACAATCTGATATCTCAATCCCACATTTTACGCACACAGCACTCCTCTTCCTTGCAGAAATCTCGTACTCTTTATATGTAAACGAAACTGCTCTCGGTATACTCGCAGTCGCAGCAATGTTTGGATCATGCATGCCTGGCAGGGTGCACTTCACAGTGCAGTATCAGGTAAAGTAAAGGCAAAGTAGTGCAAGTTGCAACCAACCGTGTACAGTCTTACAAGCGAATGTATCGGCGCAACGGAGATGTGTAAATTGTGACTGAAAACAATCGTTCCGGTCTTGACAACTCTCATAATTTATTGAGCTAGCAAGTCGCTTATACAATAAATCAAGTCTTTTGGGGCCCAAGTCGCAAGTCTTTGCTAACTTTTTGGACAAGTCTCAATTCAAGTCCTAAGACTTATGAACCTAAGTCTCAAGTAAGTCGCAATTCCCCCCAAAAACGCGACTCGAGTCGGACTCGAGTCCAAGTCCCAGACTCGAGTCCCCATTTCTGACTTTAATTTTATCATTGGATTAATTAAGTAGGAAAATTCATCTCTCTCTTTCCAGTGGTGACGAATTCAAACTATTTGAAGGTTACGGCCCAATTTACTAGGTATTTGTAGTTTCACTTTAACTTACATCAGATGACTTTAACCTATATCGATACTCATAACATCATGTCTCTTATTAGATGGCAATATATCAAGTGTGAAAAGTGTACATTATCCCTGTCTTGAGATATCATGTTAAGAAAGTTTTCGATTTTGACCTCTGGTGATCTCAAATCACCTCTGACCTCCAGTAAAAATAAAAGGCGTTTCTTAAACTAATTATGAATAGTGCCCATGATTCCCATCTTGAGATATCGTGCTTACTAGTAATTTTCGAGGTTGTGTAATTTCACTTCCAGTAACCTCGGATATTCTTTGATCTCTGCTTAAGACAATAATTCATTTTCTGACCACGACAAGTGGCACATATCTGGTTCAAACGTAGCCAGAATCCTAATTTGAATTTGAACAAGCTTTCTAGTTTTAGACCCCTGGTGACCTCACATGACCTCTGAACGCCACCAAAATTGAGGCTTATCTGTTAAAATCTTTAACACAACCACCACTTTAGAAAAAAATACCCTTCATCCTTATCTTGAGAAATCGTGTTTACCAGCTAGGCGTCACAAACACATACATTCACCTGTGATCGTATAGATTCTTTTTGCCTTCCGCAAGGATTCAAAAAGCTGCCTTATTGTTAGTGTAAAACTAAGATCAATTAAGCCGGATAGTATTCAATTAAATTACCGCAACCGCTAATGACAAACTGTTGATTGGAAAACAAAGTATAGGGAGTTGAAAGAGTTGTGGAAGCAAACTATTTCTTTGCAATAAGTGTCGTGGCTTTTAATACTTTCTAGTAAATGATTTAGGGGTTGTATCAGAACTGCATAGAGACTTAAAACTAAAGAGGGACAAGACCACCACGAGACCACAAACAGCGTCGGCACTTGCTACATGGATGAATTTAAATTTAACGAAATGGAACTAACTCAGAATCTGGAAGGTTGATATAGAACCTGATATAGAATTACAAGTGTCACACAAGAGTTCCTAAAGCATTGTGTGGCTTAGTGAGAATAGCAGGGTCAGTTGTCCCCCACCTCATCCTCGAAGTTTTCAAAGTTAGTTTTTACTACGTCGATTGTGGATTATTTCAAAAGCTGAAGGATTGTTGTTAAGTTAAAGACACGGAAAGTCCTGCTTCCACCACTTCTACGGCAATATGGGAAACATATCTGGCAATTTTGCTGATGCAATGGCCTACAACTTATGATGACGCTCTGCTAGGTCCCCACTCTTTCTCTAGCAAAATTTTTGACCAGAACTGGTGGTATCATGAAATTTTCTGTTAAGTAATCTTCAAAACAACATTATGCACCAGTGTTTCGATGCTTTCGATGCACCAGATTGCATGTTTTTTCAAAGCAAATAGTTCAACATAAAAGATACAGTATATTTCTTGGACCACAATATACTAAGGCAAGTATTATCCATAAACACAACCAAATCTGAAAATAATGTGTTGCCTTATACTTAGAAATATTGTGTTAGCACGTTTTCGGATTTTTAATTATGGTGACCATATATGCTTTTGACCTCCACAAAGACAGGGGGCCTTTTCCAATAAATGTTATTCGTCTACATGCTGTCTGATTTACTTATCTAGCCAGAAAAGTGTATATTGGTGCATCGATGGTAAGGCGATGCACACGCTACAATGCCAGTACTCAACACACCCCTGAATAATAAATGGAAAATGTTTTTCTACGTACTCTGCACTTCCAATTGTGATACGGCTGAATATTTTCAGATTTCGCTAACACCTAGAGAGGAAATACCCATCAAACAGTACATTTTGGCGGCCATTTTGATTTTTGGAATTTCAGCAAAACTGCCCAATAGGTACGAACTGGCATCCACCGTATTAGGAATCAGCACCTAAAAATCTGATCAGAAACCGTTGAAAAACATATATATCAAAATGCAAGGTTGAACTAGATTTATATGGAGCGTATCCTGGACTAATAAGGTTTACACATGTAATGCTAACTTCTTAAACGTTCTGTGTCCTCGCCGTTCCATTTTCCGCGTTCACACTTCTTCGTCAGATTGGCAAATCTATATTTCTTACAAAACAGATGTGCAATTGTGCCACTTGGTTTAAGTCCCTCGGTTAATTCGTCCGAAGCAGACGGAACCTCGTATTCAATGTCTAATCCATAGCCACCTAAGTCAGTCACGGAACAAGGTTCTACAAAGAAAATCAAATATTCCAAAAAATAAAATGAATAGCGTAAAATATTGGATGTTGATTTACATATCAAAATTTTCATCTGAACATAGTTCAGTTTTACCTTTCAGTGCAAGTGATCAATATCAAAGCAAGACACTTGTAATTTTAGTATAGAGCCTGTTTACCTGACTGCACGCAGAGTAAATTTGTAGGGAAATTGGCAAATGCTCGACACAAAATATAAAAAGCTATAGGTAAAGCAAGTACAACTGTGTACTGCTGTGGTATCTAAATTGCACTTTACACAACGGTTAGTTACTGACAGCCGTTTAATCAAGAATTATATGAAAGAATTATTTAACAAGTTGGGATGATTATTTCATTTTTCTTTTTTTTCCTTTCAATTCACGAAATATTTTTTGTCTGCTATATTTGATTGATACATATCAATAGATCAATGTAAGTTAGCATTTAGCAGATTCTCAAGCCCTCCTGTTTCCTTTTCTTTTAATATGTTATGTTTTGTATATGTAATCTTATTTATCTGAATCAAATCCCTGCACACCATGAATGACCTCTATCACACAAGCGACAGACATTTACAGATTTGAGCATTGAGATTATTAAACATATTGACATATTATCTTGACATTTTAATTTCTGAAGACGTAAGAAATTGAATAGTCACCCTACCGTTTCTTAAATTTTTTTAAATTGGTATCCCCAAAAATCACAAGGTTTAAAACATAGCAACTTACCTGAATATCAGTAAATTGGTACGCATACGTTTTCATTAAATTGAAGGTGAAATGTGCAACCCTGTCTTTCACAGTAATTTAATTTGATACAAAAGAGACTCCGAACAAATATTATATGGCATGAGTTCACAGTGTATGCTTTTCACACTGTCTCCTCTGTGTGACACGGATAAATTTTATGGTTTTGGTGTTTAACATACCCGTTTTACAATCGAACGTCTTGACGAGTAACTTGAATAAGGAATAAAAGATAGAAAGGAAAGATGTAGAAGAATAAGCAATAAATAAATGAACTGACCATCAACCTGCATTGAAGTAATGAAAATTGAAAGGAATCGAGTTTTTTAATTGTTTTGTGTGTGTGTGTGTTTAAGGAAGTTACTAAGTAATACAGGTATAAAAATGGAACTTTTATGTGTTAAATGGGATGACGTTTACAAGATTGTACGGACATGAACTACATTTAACATGGTAAACCTGAATAATATAACGCATAGAAGTCAGACTGTTCAGTTTGACTGCACATGAATGCAGGAGGAAGAGGCTGGTCTTGTTTACATAAAAGGAAGTGATGAATTAAGTGTTTTCTTTTTCTAATTCGGGAACAAAACAGTGGTGGAGTCAGTTAAGGGGGAAGGGGGACATTCCCCGTCAAGGAAAGCTGCCCCCCTGCTTCGGAAAATTTTCCCATTTTGTCAGGAGCGGTAATGAGTACGATGAAAAGTAGTTCCCGACCACGGAGGTATCCCAAAGACGGCCAGTTGCCCAAACGGTTTACTAGATTTTACTCTAAATAAGGGGAATTCCTAATGAAAATCTCTATTTGGCTTACTTTTCTCACTAAAATATTTTCAAACGTCCTGTAATAAAAGCCTAAAGTTTTCAAAATTTCTATGAAAGCTCAATTTTTCTTTCAAAAGTTGGCTTTTGACATCCTGTCAGTAACATGCCCCCTTTTTGGCGACTTCTGATTGCTGCCTACTTCTCGCTTGGGACCTTGACTACCATGTGGGAAAATCCTTGCGTTAAACTTAAAACGAAACTTCATGTTTTTCTAGGCAACCTCTGTGTCTGTGTGGGTATGCTATTGTTAACAACAGAAATCCTAAAGCAAGAGAAATTGGCCCTTCTAAGCTTTCTTAATACAAAGACAGGTCAAACTACAGACCAAACCATTGTTTGATGAGTTTGTATTAGAACCAAAAAATACACGATGATGGTCTAAATCTTTAGCTTTATTCATTGTAAAATTTTACAAAATAATTGATTTTTAAAACCGGTCTTGCATGCCATAGTATGTCTGCTGGGCAGTAGCTGGAAAAGAATACCGATCGCCACACTGTACTTGTAGCGGCTACTTCAAGAACTCACGCTAAGAGAGGTCCGCTTTCTGTTTTCGGTGATATTCTCAGAAACGTAGCGGGCCAAGTTTTGGATGCAACTCTTTGTCCCCGACAAATGACTAATTCTTCTTCATCTCAGAATCAGTACTGTTTTTTTTTTCAATTCATATACATCAATTACATTTCCATGCCTACCTTCCACACATTGTGGTATATGCTGAGCCTCCCAACGATTTTCCATGCAAGTGGCTCGGCGAGGATCCCTGTCCCGAATTTTGTAGCCGGGTTTACACGAGAAATGAATCACAGTTCCATATGGATGGAAGGACGCATTGAAGCATTTGTTTTCTTCTGTGTATGTGTATCGTGCTGTCAACATATGTTCACGTAATGTGAAATTCCGACAACCGACTGAAGGGAAATAAAACATAGTAAAAATTTCACAAAATTTATTTGTAATGGTACATGAGGGACAAATGCAGTCTTCCCCATTTGGATTAGTGTACCCGGGTATCCTATTTTATGAATGGCTCCTGAGAATCATGTGACAATTCTTTTATCCCTGAATTGTATAATTCACGCAGAGAAACTTCTTGGTTTACCTTGAAAATGCAATTTTTATGGTGTGAAGTATCATGATTAAAGATATTGTTGGGAAATAAGAAGATATTTGTGAAATTTGGCTATTTGTTGCAAAATAAGTTTGAGGCGACTGCTAATACCCTTTAATGGTGTAAACTTGCATTGAAGAAGAATAGTCATGCTGAGCGACATTCATAATTAGGATAGCTCATTTGTCTATGCACCACCGCTTTGATAAGCAATTGGTCACATTAGCAGTGTAGTGCAATGAAGTAACCTGGTTGAAATGTTTCGCTGAAGCTGACACAAGAAATTTTTATGACTTTCACAAAGATATATAAAAAAGGAGTTGCTGCCCACGTGGAAAGTTAAAATAACGATATCCTGACGATTAGGAATACTTACGTGGCAAACACAGTTTCTCTTCACTTGGCTCCCATTTACCATTATTGCATAGTAGTTTGCTCTCTTGAGAGCTGAAGTAACATTCATTGCACTTATACGTCAGACTGAAACCATGATCTACTGTCATACTAGTAGGACAATTTTTGTCAGTGCTGCTGTAATCGTTTACCGTTATCGTCCACCGAACGTACGTAGAGCATGGAGGAATGCGACACCGACCTTAAATAAATAAGAAAAAATATAAAAGGTATGAAAGAGTAAAAAAGCTGCCTGAATTTGGCCCACCTCCACTGAATATTTGCCTGCTGAAAGGCTATCGATGTTCTTTTAAGATGTCTCTGAGATTTCGACAAAGTTTATACACTTGCTAGCATATGCTTTAAACCATCGTTTGACTTGTAAGTACCTATAGGGAGGCATTGCGGTATTCCATTATAGTAGTTAATTGACACTTGTCCGAAGGGCATCAGGGTATCGAAGTTAAGAACAAAGTTTGTGATAAATGGGGCAAAATTGGTGAGATTGCTTGATTTTGT
Organism: Holothuria glaberrima; assembly: GCA_009936505.3. Classification (NCBI taxonomy): domain Eukaryota; kingdom Metazoa; phylum Echinodermata; class Holothuroidea; order Aspidochirotida; family Holothuriidae; genus Holothuria; species Holothuria glaberrima. The sequence continues at coordinate 13,998 of WURT03420719.1, forward strand.
AACCCTGTTTTGCGATATGTTCTTGTAATCATGCTTCACTCTGGGGTTAAGGTGGTATTACGAAAAGCTTCAATCGTGAGAACTTGTTTTGGGTAGGTCTACTCCCTCTTTAAAATAAACTAAAATTAGCAACGTTAAGAGTAGGTCAAATGTCGAAGCTGTGCACCAGTAACACAAAAATATTGAAAAAATGGGGGACAAACAAAACTACAAAATGCTTTGTGAGTTAATAACATCTTCCAATGTTCATTCTATTCGGACTTTTTCATAGAAACACTGCATCATTTTACATTGCAAAAGTTTCTATTCAATTCTTATCCTATCTTTCTCCTTATTCTAATATTGCAGCGGCCTTATTCAGACATCTGAGAATTTCTGTATCCCCAAATTTCAATCACCTTTCCCTACATCTGCCCAGGGACCCTGGGATGATAGGAATATACTGCACTCTTTAAGACATGATGCGAAACTTTTTCCCTCTGGCTAGCCGTTTTGGTAGTCATAATCCGCTCGCGGGCCGCAGATATTAGGGCGCTATAAGATTTTTTCCGTGGGGCGCAGTGCAAGGGGCCGTAAACAGGCCATGGTGGGCCGAAGCCCCTAGGGGTTTAGGAGTTTGTACAAATGTTTAGACAAAAGAATATTTAAACCACTTTGAATCTTGACTTTGAATCCCAAAGGCTAAGCGGACCAGAAGTATCACAATATGACCATTTGACTTAGTAGTAATAACGAATGAGTGAAAGTGAAAGTGAAAGTGCGCGCTAATGCGCCGAAAAACGCGTACCTTGAAACCAATTTTTATTCCACATTTTAACGGCTTCGGAGGGACAGTTATTACCCCCTCCCCTGAATCTACCGGAATAAATGCAGTACCTACCTAAATCAGGACCCAATTTAATAAATATGCCTATACATCTGACAGTGCACTTCTGTCCATTGCTGTATGTAGCAGTCCACGCAAAACTTCCGATAACACCAAATCCACAAGGATTCTGCACCCGCGTTTCGCAGCGGTTTACGTGAAAGTGGTATAAGCAGGAGAAACGATAGGCACCGTGGGCTAAAAGATTATTATCAATTACCTTTCAAGTGGTTCTGAATATACATTTATGGATTGCCTCGAGGGCCGGATAAAATGGTTTCGTGGGCCGCATACTGCCCGCAGGCCGGAGGTTCCCCACCCCTGCTTTAAGAGCTTTGGCACATCACAAATTCCTGGCACATTCAAATGTTATCACTAAGGTAACACATATCGCTGGAAATGACCCTAACAGATTTCACAACTAAGTTGCAACCAAGTTTCTTTATTAAGATCTCATGTTTAGAAATTGGATTTAGCCTAAAAATAACTTGTTACATATTGTGTTCACTGTTTTATCCACGTATTTGCAGGACATTTCACCACCTACTATGTCGGGGTCCTACGTAATTAATCTAGACCTCCAATAACCTCACGCTAGGACCCAGGGCTTAAAACATCGGTTACAAAGTGGAACAATTTAACCAGCTGAACAGTGAGTGCCTAAGGCGCGATGCGAAGATGGGATGGGGACCTGGAGCCAGTGATGAACAAACATAGCCAGACCGTCGCGCTCGCTTCTCCGCGGATAAATTTTGACAGCAATAGTTCCAAATAAATCAGGTTTTTCGCTGCCCTACATCAGTTGGCCAATCAAGGCTTACCGGAAATACTTTTATGACATCATAGCATTAAGCACGACCTTTATAGCATATTTGCTTTAGTTTACACAAATCTGATGTCCCACATTTAGTGATGATTCAGTCTTTTGTAGGACAATCCGACTTGGAGAGTTACACATCGCGCAAAGCGAGATCTTATATCCCAGCGAAAGCTACATGAGAGAATTTGTCCTCGTTGAACATGTGTTGATAGGCCTAACGGGGATAACATAAATTGACTGTCAAAGAAACGAACTAGAATCATTAGTCATTTGCAGCCATTCCCGTCCGGTCGGATACCATCATGTGAAGCATCTGTTCATTAAAGCCAGTCTAGAATGGCGTCACGCATGACAGACCAATTATGTGAAGGTCGAGAGGTTAAGTATTGATGTTCCCTCCATAGATCGTCGTGGTTTCTTCTGGGAGCAGAATCTCGTCGGGGCAACGTTTAGTTTAAGCTCTTTGGCATCCAGGCAAAATGGAGTTTTAAAAAAATAATATCATTTGTGTCGTGCTCTTCTATTTGTCCAAAGAAAAGTTTCTCCCGAGTCATTTACTGTGGACTAGCGATTTATTTACAAATACAAGAGAACACTTACAGGTATGTTGCTTAGAATGTAATTTATCGACACTAGCTACATTAGGTCTTATTAAGCGTTTTAGTCCAGGGGCTACTATTTATCTCTGAGGCCGAAACTATGAGCAACGAAGCATTACAGCGTGGAAGTTTCTGAAAACTTTTCGGGTATCATGGGGTCATACTGAAGAATTATCAGGTACAAATAAGGTAATCTTGAGCAATTAGCGCTGAAGATCCAACTTTGTACAGAAAACTGTTTAGGTAACTGGTTACGTGGCACGAACGAAGACCAAAGAATCCCGCTTTGAATCCTTTTTTGAGTAGACAAACGAAAGCTCCAGAAAGCTCCAGAGATCTTGGATTTGGTTAGAACATTTTTTCGAGTCTTTTCTGGAACTAATTGTGTTTTTACCTGGAGAATATTCGATTTCTTCTGTAAAGGACAGTTCAACTTGAAACTCTAAATCTAGCGGTGATCGTCTCTGGAACCTTAATTTCAATGAAATAAACGCATTGTGTGTCAGAACATGCTAGAACTCGCTATTCGACAGGGTTCCCGAGCACTGACTACTTAGGAAAAGGGGATTTTAAATAACAAGCAAAGAGAACTGAAATCTCGTTCTTTTGTGATCTTTCGCTGTTACTGGTTTGTATGTCATATCGAGCCGTGAAAGAATTAATGGCCCAATATCCGGAAAAGAATTCGGACCAGATTTTCGAAGAATATTCAAGAAGCTTCACTTCCAAATATGCTTGTTGTTCAGGCTTGTTTGTCGAACTTCTGACACAATTTCAAGATGTCGTTCGACCTAGATAAATTTGTGGCTAGTCCCTCAATCGAGGAACTGAATTCACTGAAAAAGTCTGAAATTGTTAAAATTGCAAAGCAATTTGGTATAGAATTTCAGCCTTTAACCCCTTCGCAGCCAGATACGTAATAGTACGTATCAAGTCAATGTACCGTTCACAGCAAATTACGTACTATTACGTATCCAACCTACCACGCTTAAAAGGACCAAACTAGCTATAAAAATACCCCCAGAAGTTGGTGTGACTTTCTGAATAACTTCTACACATAATTCGTGTTGGTGGCGCTATGGGACTTTTTTCGCAACTTGTGTAACGATATACACAGCAAACAAAATGGCAGCCTCCTTGGATTTGTCAGAATAAGCAGTTCGTATATTTGAATCAGCGTAAGAAGTTCTGAATGTGGCCCCGAAGACAAAAGATGGTGAAATTCATTCGTATGATATGTCCTCGAGTATGCTGGATGGGAATCGGGATCTGTCAATTGTCAGGATACTTTTCAATAACAAAGTTTGCTTTCTCGGGGGTAGATGAAGATCATGCATCAGCACAGGTACCAGTTCAGCGAATAAGGTGCTTTTTACGATCGATATTTTGAATTTGTCCGACCAGAATTGTATTTTAAACAACGGTAACTGGTAAAAGAATGATCATTCTAAAATTTTCATGCTCAGACCAAAATTTTATGTTACATTGCAAATAATGTCAAGAACAGTGTTCAGCAGCTGGCTGAAAAGGGCACAACAAGAAAATTCGGGCCAGCCCCGTAAACAGACTCGGAGAGCAGGGGGTGGGGGAAACAAGCTCAGGGGGACAATAAGTTTTGTTTAATGAAAAAGCATAAATCTCTCAGAATATCTCACCAAGTCATTGAAATATACAAACAGCTAAGGTCAGTGGAGGGGAGAGGGGAATGCAGTATGTTGTATGATCGCGGGCCTGGGCAGGGGTTTAAGGGGGATTCCCCCCTTTGAAAATTTTTGAAAAATCGGGTGTCCTTACATGCAGTTTGGTGCCATATATACTACCTTTTAAAGTATAATTTGTGATACAAAATTTACGTATTTCTAGGAACCAAAAAATAAAAAAATTGGCATCCATGTCATGGCCTAATGCCCCCCAGTGTACGCTACTGGCAAGGATATAGAATTAGAGAGCTATTACTGATATTATTTGAGTTTTGAGTAGTAATTCAGTAGTATAAATTTCTGATTTTCTGCAGGCGCCATAATTTTTGAGAGTGCTCATGCCATGAACTTAATTTCACATGCCGACTTTATTTGTAACTCACAAACCACATTGTTGAGCCTATGAAATAATCAAAACCACAGCAGCAACATACCACGATATGTTTACCTTAAAATGCAATAAAAGGCCTATAATATACCTCTAATAGGTAGTCACTTTGTCATGGAAAGGGGTAGAAGTGATTTTGGGATACTATTAATCAGCTGTGATTATGTGATCTGAGACCTTAATAAGCTGTCAGGTTCTGGTGGTCATGAAAATCCAAAGTTCCCTCATTGTTTGCAGATATTACGGGCCTGATTCTGGCTGGCTGCGAAAGGGATAATGAGAAAGGACGGGATTAAAAAAATATGTGACAGGATATTTGGTTGACAAAAATGTCCTGTCCAGTACAATATTGAGGCAGTGAGTAAGGTGCTAACTGACAACACATTTGAGTTAAGAAGGCTAGTTTTAGAGATGTAGAAGGAGATGAGACTGGAAGAAATTAAAAAAGAATGGGAAAAGGAACAAATTGAAAGAGTAGAAAGAAAAAGAGAAAGTTTAAGGGAGGAAAAGGCAATGGAGCATGAATTGGAATTAGGATGAAACAACTAGAACTAGGAGTCATAAGAGGCTCTGATGCTGGATGGTTTGACTTTTCAAAATATTCAAAATTTGTCCCCTAGTTTTATGAACAATATCGGGAAATTGTTCAACCATTTTGAGAAATAAGCGAATAATTAAAGAAGCCTAATGACCAATAGTCCATACTTATCCAGAGTAATTTTGCGGGTTTGGTCGAGGAAATTTAGTCTGTTCTGTCCATAGAAGACAGCATGAATTATGACAAAGTCAAAAGGTCCGTACTTCAGGCTTATGAGCTATCGACAAACATTTCGACAGTATCGTAAAACAGACTCACAAAATTATGTAGAATTTTCCTATCAAAAGGAAAAATACTTTGACAGATGTTGTGCTTCTCAAAACTCTTATTAATTTAATCAATTAAGCCCACTATTGCTTGTCAAAGAATTTAAACGGTGTGTAAATGGTGATATTAAAGCTCCCCTTTAAAAAAGCAAGGCTGAGTAACTAAGTTCAGTAGAAAATTTGACTGATGAATATTCCCTTACCCATAAGTTTGGTAAAGTGGGCCTGACTAAAAAAGAGTCAGTCTAAGCCAAATAAGGGGTACAATAATACAGGTAACGGTGGAACTTCTCAGTCTGGTTCTTTCTCTCCAACCTATTCTGATTATGTGAAAAAACAGCTAGATTCAAGTTGCCATCAAACGACCAAGCCAACTAAAATAAAGTTACCTTTAAAGAAATAATTTGTGGTTTCTGTCACAAAAAGGACCACGCTTTGGCAAAATTGTTTTAAATTGAAAAAACTAAAGGAGGCAGAAACATTCCCTAATGCATAAGCCAATTCAGAAAGGTCTCCTAAGGTAGTAGTGACTTTACGGCCTTCTCATGACCAAACTAAGTGAGAGTACTTTCTATTCGTGTCCGAGGGATTCATCTCCCTGGATGGAGATTCAGCTGATTAACTCGTTAAAATTAAAATTTTGAATGATGCACGCCCAACTCAGCAATTGATTCTTGTAGGAATTTTGCCATTCTCGGACCCTACTTCCACAGGAGAAAATGTACTAACTCAGCAGTAGCGTAACGTAAGGGGGCCGAGAGCAGGCGGCGGTCGCCCCCACTTGTAGTCCTGGGATGGTCTGTCGGTACATTTGCTGATCTTGTGGGTACATCCGCCGTCCGTGGAACTCAATAGGCATATCGTACATTTAATATGCTCAGAAAGTATTCCACATTGCTCTTTATCAAGTCCGTAGGCAGTAAGTTCTGTAAAAATTCTTTCTATAACTTTTATAACTATAACAAAAAATTTTCGCGCTCTACGCGCGCTTCATCTTCGGTTCTATCTAGCTGTTAAGCCCGCCATATCCAACATACTGGATTTATTCAACTTTAAAGGTTCCACAAATATTGTAGTCGTGATTCAATAGAAACACGAAAGTGAAACATTGCGAAATTCTAACCTCTTTTCCCTATCTTTTGGAGGATTCTTCAACCTGACCATGTTGGTAAACATAAGTTGTAAGGAAAAAGATTTTTTAGTTTCTTCTGGGAGCCTAAATGGGTAAGATGAAAAATGTACTCCCCGAAGAAGGCCACGCAGTTGAACCATCTAATTTCATGGTTTGCTCTTAAGAAAGGCAGATTTTTTAATAAAAACCCAAACTTTTTCAACTTTTCCGAATGAAAACAAAAATATGAATTTTTTTTTCAATACAATCCCAATTTTTTTGGCTCGCTTCGCGTGCCTTATATTTTGCGATCGGCATCTTTTCAACAACCTATTGCATCCGTCGGGGCTAAGAGTATAGTTGGCCCCTAGTCATGGCGCTTGGCCCCCATGTCGGTAAATCCAAGCACCATCCCTGGCTGAGCTTGCATGCAGTTTTTCCTTTGCATCTGGCCCTCCTCCTCTTAGACTTCTCACCAGGATAAGAGAAAAGTTTTAGGCCAGATACCCCCCCCCCACTTCCAAAATCAAATTGACGCCCCTGGTTATTGGTATTTTGAAGTTTTATGAACTATGACGGTATGAGAAAATAATGCAAGATTTGGGGGTGGGGGATGGGGGGTGGGGGTGTCACGGATGCGTGGTGCCTTGTTAAATCATAACCCTTTGACAACATGCCGGTACATTGACTATATGCTGTTGGTACATTAACCTTATTTTCATCCCTGCCCCCCACTTGTATCACCCCAGTTACTCTACTGGGGTTGAGTGTGGTCTTCTTTCCGTCCCTCTTCACAAAATTAATTTGAAGTCAGATTTAGTTTCTGGGTCGGTCAAATTAGGGATTAGGCCTTCTCTGCCTGTGAAAGGGGTATCGCTGTTACTAGGCAATGACCTAGCTGGCGAAAGGTTTTAGGCAATGCAATTATGACAAATAGGCCATGCAATTTTGATAACACAGAACAATAAGAAAAGGAATTCCAAAATTTATTCCCTGCCTATGCTGTCACCCGAGCCATGTCAAGAAGGCTCGCTGAGGGTGGTAAGCTTTATCATCATACCTCCAAAAGTGAGGAAACAGTTCCTAAAAAGGAGTAATACTCCCAAGAGAGGTGTGAAAACTCGCGCTTCGCGCTCGTGGTGCATCGAAAGTGCACTTGTGACACCCCTCCATGTCAGTCAGGGGAATCTCAGGTTATCCCCCACCTCCGAAATCCTGCACACTCCACTAGTTTGATATGGCCATAAGAAACTTCAATTGTACATCTTGCATCTTTATCTATTTATATAAGGTTTAATATGGCCATATAAAACTGGATATGTGTGTCTTCCATAGCTTCTTATCAAGTTTAAATCTGGCTTGATACGGTAGAACTTAAGTTAATGTTTCCGAATAATTAAGCTTATACCTATATGTGCAATGGCTCAAGAGTAGTTTACTTCGATTTGAAAACGTTCTAAAAATGTTATACATATACTTATAATTTTACTCGACCCTCGTTCAAGGACCTTTTATACATTATTCATCTTATCAAAAGGAGTCAGTTAAAGATAATATTCCCTTTTGTCAGTCCCTTCGTATCGAAATAATTTCTTCTAAGAACAGCATGAATACTTCAGAAAACTTGAGTAAAAGGGACGATCCTACAGAGATTATAACAGCTAAAGCCGAGGCTGCTAAAACGCCCTCTCGTTTTTTTTTTATTTATAACAAGGAAAAATAAGAGCATCTCTATAGCTCTCAAAGCCACTTTTGTTAAATCCTCGCTTGGCCTCTTTAAATCAAGTTATCAATAAAAACTTTCATATTCTTTCATTGTCCAACAAATTGAGTGTGTTTTTTCATTCGACACAGAATTTAAAGGCAACCTCCCGATTTAATGGAGTTATTTTTAAAGCTTAATGGTGGAAACGTTCACAGCAAAATTGGATAATTACATGTTATAAAGTAACAACTGAGTCACGTGTGCAGGCAGTGGTGGTTAGGGATTGCTTTAGACACTTTTTACGATAATATTTTTAAAACAATGGGGATTTCAAATTGTAAGTCAGAGTCGTTTACGTCTTTTCCTTTTATGACTGTAGCTAACAGTACGTAAGTAAGACGGGGTGCCAGTTACAACTGAGACACGGGGCCATAGACAGGAACTTGAAAAAAAGCTAACACTCCCCAAGAAAATATTTAAACACCTCCTGCAATTTTTTTTAATGTAAGCGCCATCCCACCATTTATGTACTTCAATAAAAAATGACAAAACAAACAGGACTTTTCAAGGAACACAAACTTAAACTAAATGGTGGAAACGTTCACAGCAAAATTGGATAATTACATGTTTTATAGTCAAGGGCGAAGGAAGCGGGGGGCGACAGCCCCCAGCGACATTTGTGGGGAGGGCTGAAGTATGCTTTAGCCCCCCACTTTCGAAGCACGAAAACCCGTTATTGGTCTCTTCTGTAAGAAATGTCAAAAATTTGCAGTAATTTTTC
>WURT03420830.1:0-22827 GCA_009936505.3 Holothuria glaberrima
TATATATATATATATATATATATTATTGTTTTAGTTATTGTCGTCGTTGTCATTGTTAGTAGTTTTATTATTGTGATTACGATTCAATTACGATTATGATAACGAGCACGATTACTATAACTATTACCGTTACGATAACTATTATATTTACCATTACTGCTATCATTATCATTGTTGTTACTATTATTTTTTTAACAATTAGCTTGATTTGTATACATGAGACAGGGATCGATTAATGTGACGTATTTTGTAATGCTTCATTTGTAGGTCTGTCGGAACATCACGTGATTTACTTACGAGCACTACAAATCACGAATATTATCGTCCACCTCCCCGACGATGCTTCTCTGACTCTTGTATTAATTCCCTCAACGCTATAGATGAAGACTATTATGACGGTGACAATGATATAGTTGACAGCATCGGGTCTTCTTACGACCTCATGTCCGTTACCCATCGGGAGAACAGGTAAACAAAATTTATTATTTTGCAATATGAGTCATTTAAATCTGGTTCTTACCACAACTGATGTTGGATGAAATGAAACCTTAGCGGGATGACGGGGGCAAGGGAGCACTTGCCACCCCCCCCCCCACTTTTTGCTGACCTTAAAAATCTAATAAATTCATTCAAAATGGAATGAAAGGTAGCGAAACCACATAAAATGTAAGGAAATCTTAATATTTTGGTACATTTTGCAGGGTGAAATGAAGGAAAACACTGGGAAACAAATACCATAAAAAAAATACCAGAAAGATTCTTCCTGGTGCGTTTCGCACGCAATTACAATGAAAACCAGAGACGTTAGCAAGTCATATTTTACAAGTCCAAGTCAAGTCACAACTATTTCTTGCAAGTCCAAGTCAAGTCACAAGCCTTTTTTGTTCAGTCATAAGTAAAGTCACAACTCCACACAAGTCATTTGGTCTCGGTAAAAATCAAATCATCAGCCTCTTTTCACAAGTAGAAGTGAAGTCACAAATTTGTCCACCTGTTATAAGCAATCAGGCATCAAGTTGAGGTCTGCCACAAATTTGCATTTCAACGTTTAAAAGTTACAACTTCCGGACGAATTTTTTAATTTGTGCTTTCTTTACTTCGTGTGGAAGTTCTTACGATGTGGGGTTTCTAAATTCCAAACACTTCTAATAAACTCAAAAGATGAGCACCCAACTGGTAAAACAAACTTGTTATTGTTAAAGATGATACTTAAATGTTCTCATAATAGGAAGGAAAATTTGAAGATATAAATCAACAAGTACTTTTGCTGATGGTACTAGTTTGGGAAATTGTGAGTAATGGTCTGAGTACAACAAATGGCACTTGAAGTTTGCTTTTTCCTTACCCACGGCTGCATAGGCGTAGGAAGCTGTTCGAGACTGGGGATGAACCTTGTTACGAATCGCCGCCCTTGGGGAAGGGGTCTACCTGGATGGGGTGTCCCCATTCCTGTTAGAAAATTTTCAGATATTTGAGAGTCCCTAGATGCAATTTGGTGCATCGTATTTGAACAAATGTTAAGGTAAATTACTGCATATTTTTGACATTTCTTACAAAAGAGACGAATAAGGGGTTTTCGTACTTGGAAAGTGGGGCTGAAGCATACTTCCGCCCCACAGATTTAGCTGAGCCTGGGGAGCCAGCCCCCTCACGTTTCCTACGCCCTTGGGCTGTAAAATAAATCCATTTTATTCTTTCTTACAAGGAAGACCTGATTTCAAAGCTTCTGCCCTCAGCTAGGCCATGCAGGGCACCCACATGACCGTTCGCAGCGGGGGATGTGGCCCCCTCCCGAAATTTTCAAAGCAACTTTCCCGCAAAAAATAGGGCTGTGTAAACTTCCCAAAGGTTGATAGGCTTAAAAGGTACGGAGAGTGTCATTTCCGGCAATGTTGTACAAGTAGTTAGCAAAGTGGTGGGGTGAAGGGTAAACCACTTCTCTCAAGTGTATTACGCACATCGCTGTAAACCACCTAAAAGTAAAATTTTATCCATGCGTTTCGGTCACACCTATCCCGAGTGCTTGTTTTTCATTAATTTCGACTTTCTGCTGGGAAATTTGGGTGAGGTTGTTTTTCTAACGCCCTTGGAAAACTTCACCATCATCCATCATTTCCTTTATCCTCCTGCCATCTGCATCATCAATCACCGTCGACTAATAGTAAGACGGAATAACGCTATAGTTTAACAAAAAAAATGTCTAACCATAATTTTTTTGGTATGTTTAGTGGCCTAGTCTTTGTCATTCTAAGCTTAAATGCATCATCCTTATATTCACAGTTTTAATTACTCTGCGCTTCCGGGGGTTCGCTCTCTGGAACCCACTAAGGCGTAACCCCCAGACCTTACCAGGGTCCCAGAGGAACTCCTCTGCATCCCACGCCATTGCGGGAGTTTTGATATTTTAATTTGAAGTCGGTTCCAGGCGCGGCCCAATGGAAAAAATATTGGGGGCTGAGTGCCCTGAAGACTATCTAAGCGGAGCGGACCACCATCGGTTGATGCGGAGCGTACAAAATTTTTGGCTTTACAAACGCTCCAGATGGCCGGAAATTGCTCTTCCCGAATATTTAAGCTGCATGTAGCCAGCCTTAAAATATGGATCCCATGTCTACAATTTCTCCATTAATGAAAAAAAATCAATCTATGAAAACTGGTAATACATGTTTCTAAGAGGAGCGCCACCATCAGTTGGCGCGGAGCTGACAAGAAAATTTTTGGCTTTTCAAAACCTCCAGATGGCCGGAAACGGCACTTCCCGAGTGTTCTATGTGTTCTAAGCTCCATGTTCTCAGCCTTGAAATATGGATCTCATGTCTGCATTTAGAAAATATTGGGGGGCTCAACATACCTTTAGCCCCCTCACTTTTTTCATTGGGGGCTGAGACCCCCATGCCCCCGTTCCGCCGCCACTGTTCGGTTCGCCCTCTTGACAAAACCCCGGCTACCCGCCTGATATACTGATATATGAGAAGTATCTTTGGCAGTTTTTTGACTGATGGTGGCCCTCTCCTTACCCTTTGTCCCACGCCGAAAACTTCCGTGTACGGTCAAATGCACCAGTGCATGCACAGCGGCATGTACACCTCTTCTTACATTTATTATTCTTCTGAAATAAAACAAGTGCATCTATACCTCTGAACCCTTAATATGATAATATGGTCGCAGGGAGGATACTGAATCATGTAGGATAGATTTAGTAAATACAATTTGTGAAAGCCTTCCAATCCTTCCTGTTTTTCACTTTCCGAACCAACTACCACCATCGGAGTTAGTATGCCCCGTCACTCTGGTTCATGAATGACCTTTATTGATCATGTGACAATATTTTTGTTAGTAAATTGTGAAATTTAAGGAGAATTTCTCCTTATTTTACCTATTGTTTGTAACACTTATGTTCAAAATGTCTTCAGAGGTGCTTGTAATGCAATAAGAGGAGATTTGCAACAGTTTGCTGATTGTTCAGAGCAAATTTTGGGGCGACTGCCTATTGCCTTTAAATTTGTAATCTTCATAAAATATATTTCATTAGCATTTCAAATTACACCTGTAGCACAGGATTTCCTTTGGAAATGGTCCAGAATGGCAACAAAAGAAGAATTCTCGGGAAAGACTCGGTTTACAGCCCCCAGGTCGCGCCTTCGGCGCTCGCGGTTAAAGGATTTTCTGGCAATAAGGCTTTTCACAGAGTATGTCACTGGTTGGCATTGGCTGGCATAGAGCATGTTTTGCGCGTTTAAATGCGTTCGTCGTTACACGCAGAAATTAGACGAATTTGAATGTACTTCTCATTGTGACGACAGTAAATGAGTCTATACCTAATACGAAGATGCAGCCTCAAATGAAAACTGCTGTCCTTGCATTTTATTAATTTTAGACAGAATTATGTGCCTCTAGCCCTTAAACCCGTACTTTAACCTATGTTTTCTTATGTTTCATAGTAATGGAGCCCTAAGTCAGCTGGGAGAATTAAAATGTGATCTGTAAAATTTTGTCGAAAATTCATTGTTTTTGTCGAATTCCAGCATTTTAATGTTGAGTGTTTATAAATGGGGATAAAAGCAGGGTGCCCGGTCTCAAATGGGATTTGAGACCTCCGATGACGTCATCGCCTCGGTCCGCTCAGCCTCTGTGAAGACGTCATCGTCGGTCTCAAATCACATTTGAGACCGGGGCACCCTCGCATTTATCCTCTAATACCATTTCATTCATTTTGGAAAGAACCATATGCATCTAACCCTTAAACCCGTCCTTACAAAGTTATGTTTCATTAATAGTAATAGGAGAACAGGACGGGTCCCTTGTCCCGGCAGACTATACACAAAAATGAAACATTAAAGAAACAATAGGTGGCTGGGGAAAGTAGAATCTTTTATCTCATGAATAGTATCGCATTTAAAAATTGGAGAAAAACAATAGACTTCAATGAAATACCCGCTATTTATTTCGGCGCGCTTCACGCGCACTCATTTTATGTATTGGTTGGTGATTTCTCCCTGAAGGACATATTGTATGTTCCATAACTTTGTAGAAAACCTTTCATAATTAAAATAACCCCTCCCACTCACACAAGCCATGCCCCCTTTCATCATACCAAACTATCTGCTATTCTGTAACTAAGTTAAGTTTATTACTAAAATGGTCAAAACATGTTTTTTGTGATCTGTTAAGTGCCAAATGCTTCATTCTAATGGTGATAACTTTTTTAAATAGCTCAGGGCTTCAGGAGGAGTTAAATTCAAGCCTTGAAGGGCAGTTATTTTACGACGCTAAGCGACCAAGGGTGTGTGAGAAGCCTACACGGCATATTAATTACTACTTCACGTCAAGTTTCTCGCCAACTCAACTATTTAGATCAAATTTAGTATCCTTTGAAAGGCCAGTTCAGATAGGAAAACAGGATAGGATAAACAGCCTACCTAGAGATTTGGAGATCGAACCCCGAACCTCCCAGTTGCTAAGCTTCTTCTCCTCAAAGGTCACCGCCTTTATCCACTCGGCTATAGCGCCGGTGTGGCCGAGTTTCCTCTTGGCCTCTCGCCGGGCACTGCCGCTGGACCCACATGATGCCCCTTCGGCCGGGCCAATGATCTTACGCCTTCAAGGTAGCGGTTCTCGATCTCGCAGTGCCTTCGGCGCATTTTGGTGTTCAAGCCGGTTTGTCCCACCCTCAGACATGAAATCCAGCCCCTGAATGGACCCATTCATTTTGGCCAAGTTATTTTGTGGGTGCAGAGCTATTGAATTCAAAAGGACTAACGCAATCACCCCCAATTGGAATGTGAATACCAGCTGGTGTATACTTAGAAAAAATTATTTTAATCATGTAATAAGGTTTGTGAAAGAATTTTTATACAATACAAGATCTTTGCTTGATTTTTTTGTCTTGTACGGTGTATTTTTGGGGAAACATTAGGGAAGATACATCTGATAAAAAAGAGGAGATCTGACAACTTTAACTGATATTTCAAAGCAAAATGGGTGCCCCTTTAATCATTAATGTTAGGTATGATTTCCTTGTAACATGATTTTGATGAATGACGAAAGTTCAAAAATTCTCTAAGTTACCGTTTTGTGTTAATATTTCATCATCAGAGTCGAGGGACCTCCTACCGGAACAATGACAACCGTGTTGAAACACGCCAGGGAAGAACCGTCCGAAGGAGTGGGCACAGATTTAGACGAAGCCTACAAACTTCATATGGCTAAAAGTGGCGGTACTCGCGAGACGCCTGAAGAAGAATACGAACTCGATAAAGGCGTGAGACAAGCACTGAAGGCCTTAGTCACCAACCTCGATAAGGACTACCCCAACAACACAACCCCCGTCAAAGAAGAACCTTCTCCAACAGATGAGAGCACAGACTTAGACGAAGCCTTTAAGAACAACAAGGATAAAAATTATGGCGTTGTCGGGGTGTCCCAAGAAGATAAAGACTATCAGCAAACACAGAACACCGACGAGATGTATGCCCTCGACAGAACTCGCTTCCGACGTGTCACTAACTTCCTCAGGCAATGTCAAGAGGTTTTTTTCTATGTCTCCCAGATTTACGTGGATAACAGATTTTATTGATAAATCACTGTCTATGTAGTAATCACATACACATCTACCGTCAATCAAATTATCAAAATTTATCAAATGAAAATTATCCCTCTGCTTAGTTTATTTGGACTTTTTGGACTTGAAAAAAAAATTAAAAATGGAAACAGGTTGTTTTCTTTGTTTCATTCAGCCATCTTGGTTGACCTTGACGGAAAACACAATATGAATACAATGATCTGACTACATATACATGCTCACTTTTCACAAAATGTGTCTCCAGAAAATGAAATGGGTGATTATACTGTTATAGGTCTTCCATCAAATTCGTCGAAAAAGGTTTATTGGTCAGTTGGTAAAGACAACAAAAGCAGTTAAGTGTTAAAAGGACAAGAGGCGTATCCCAATTTATTGGGTAATTACCTTGTACCAATTAAAGTAAAACATTTCAACATTTTATACATAAGCAACGCAATAACTTCGGAAAACTTTTAGGGGATCTAAGGGGAGGGGGTGTACCCTCCCCTTGGACCCCTCCCCAGACAGTGATTCGCAAATGGTGAAAAGTCCCCCCCCCCCCACTTTTGGAGATGGATCCACGCCGCTGTCTAAGGGAGGACTGAAGGGATACCCCGGCCTCCTCTTTGGAAGAATTTTGCTTTTTTGGAAGGAGAGCTGAGATGCAAAATGGTGCTATATTTGACATATTATGAAGCAATTTCTCTTTCTCTCTAAACTATTTTCACACTCACTATTTCCGGAAATCAGAAAACTTTTCCTTTTTCTAGATTTTTTACAACAGGCTTTTTTTAGGAAATACTTCTGACAGTTGTCCTAGTATCACGTTGCAAAGCCTAAAAAGGGCCATTTCCAGTGGGTGATCTGGGGCTACTTTTGGCCAAAATTTTCTTCTCTCCGCGCCAACTGATCGTGGCGCTCCGCAACACCACTGACTTGATCCGGAAATTAGAACACTTAACCTTTTTCTAGGCTTTTTACAATATGCCTGTTTTTTAGGAAATACTTGTTGTCATAGTGTCACGTTGCAAAGCCTGGAAAGGGCCATTTTCCAGTGACCTGGGGGCATTTTTGACAAAAATTTTCTTTGTACGCTCTGCCCCAACTGATGGTGGCGCTCCGCTTAGATAGTGTCACTGACAATATATCCCCCCCCCCCACTTTCAAAGACGGATCCCCGCCATGATCAAATTCAAATAGTCTCCATTTGACTGTTTAGGAAGAAAAAAATTTATCGAAGTGCATATGCTTCTGTCCAAGGCCATTAAAAACTTCGTTGTTAGGGTAAAATCATATCAACAGGGGATTTGCATTCCACCTTCAAGTCTGCGTAAAGAAGCTCACTACTCCAAAATCAAGTTTGTGGCGTTAAGTACATTTAAGTGATGATATGCCATAATCACGACAGTTTCATGTTGTCGTTTAACAAGATTGGACAGATGCCGCCGTCCATAGTTCTAAATTTAGTGTGACTTATGTGTTAAATTCGTTCTATGTTAGAGCGTTTAAGGAATAGTGCAATGACTTTTCGGTGATGTGAAGGAGATTATTGCGTTCCTTTCAGGCAGAAAGTGATTTGCTGCTTGAAAAGCCATGATTTATGCGTACAAAATAATAATAGGCACTTCAAAATTCGGCAGCTGAGTGGCTTTTTTTAGTTAGTAAGGTTTTCACATGAAGTCACTGCTTTGTTGCTCGTTAGTAATGAGTTCATCCAAACTTCATGCAAACTGTTAGATTTCCAAATGTGAAGCATTAAAACGGATAAATACGGAGGTTGTATGTAAAAGTGGGGGACAAGTATGGGCAAACCTCAAAGCGCCGAAGGAGTCCGAGGAATACGAGGCGCTCCCTTTAAGGTAGAGTGGGGAACCTTTTTACTCTGACGGGCCTTTATATAGTCGAATTACTCTCGCGGGCGGCAGACAATGTTGATGTAACAAGCTTTTCCGAAGGGGGACAGGCCAAGAGGCCCTTAACATGCGCCGGTGGAGCAAAGCCCCTATGGTTCCGGTGTTTTTACAATTTTGTATGCAATAGAATGTTCATCCACTATCTTAAAATGACATTGAATCTGAAAGGTTACACAAACCAGCAATATCACAATATGACCATGTGACTTTCTATTTATGAATGATGTAATTATAAATGAGCACATTAGAAACGTACGGGGGATGAGCCTGAAAAAAAACGCGTTTCGTCGCGTCACGACCCTTCTACGTCACGCCAATTTTATCACTTTGCACGTAAATCCACTGAACCGTCCACACAGGACGCGTTGCGTCGCGACACGATGGATGCTGAAAAAAGTTGACGTATAACCTTTCGGATACGTCAATTTTTGGCGAAGTCCATGTGCGTTCAGAAACAGAGTTGAGGTACGTCAGCATGCGTCAAATTTGATGTCTTTCATGTTTTTCTTTATTCTGAGAACATATGCAACACAAAGAAAGAAAACAGGCTATAGCAGTGGTTCTCTGCGGGGCGCTATTGCCTATTGGGGGCGTTTTTGCAACTCAGGGGTTTGAGGAGATAAATCTGAACTTAACAAGTTGAGTAGGTTTAGTTCACTCTTCGAATGGACAATTCTACCCCCCCCCCCATTCTACCGGAAAAAGTACGTTGGCCATCGAGTTTCTTACCCAGTGTAATAGAAAGGCCTATGCACGTCGCAGTGCTCCTATGTTTATTGCAACCAAAACTTCCCATACCGTCAGAAGTACAAAGATTCTGCACCTGGCTGTCTTAGGAATAGGTGGGGATGTTACTTTGTGAATACTAGGAAAACCGAAGGTTCCCTACCCCCTGCTTTAAGGCATGAGGTCCAAGAGCTCACCGTATAGCCCCTGGTTTGGTCCAGCGGTAACGTCTAGGTAGCCACCAAAGGGGTGTAGCCCAGTAAGCTTTTGATACCCTAGAATTTATAGATAGAACCATTTGGCTATCTTCAAATGACACTAGTTGCACACCAAACCAAATTTGACCAAATTTTATAGTGGTCTGACTACAATTAATCAGTTAATTGCAGGTTAATTATGTGATGCAGGGCCTGTTGTTGAACACCCGTGTGATTTCCAGCGTCCATTAATTTGGCTACCTGTTTTTTTTTTTTTAAACAGGGGCAGTTGTTCATTTTCATCCTGTGTATGGGGTTGATCTGGACATCAAATTCAGAATAACGCACACCTTAATCAGTTTATTGCAGATCATACTCTGGTATGGCTACTGTGTGGATTTGATTATTAGAGTTGTAGAAACAAAACCTTATTAGAACGCATGAAGAATATTAGAACACGTGAGGTACTGGCACCTCATGAGCTATTCGGAAATATTGGCCCAGCGTACGCTTGGAAAAGTAAAAAACTAAATTATGTACAGTTTCGAAGGATTTTCGTCGAGGCCCACAGCTGCCTTCCTGCAGTCCCCGAACGAACTCCCTCAGGACCGCTAAGGCCCGGCTAATACCTTCCCGAAGGATGTGGACGAGTCACGAAGCCCCGGGCCTGTGACGTAGCAAACGGAGGGTGGCGGCTGTTTCGTACTAACAGAACTGAAAGTTTTAGAATGTTTAACATTTGAATAAAGGGCTTCCATTAGGATTTCTCCAGAGGTCCTCAAACCCATGCATAATTCTACGTGAGGGTCCTAATTTAAAATGAAGGGTCTCAAGCCCTCAGCTTAAAAGAGACATTTCAGTGACAACATCGTAGTTGATTACATTAGCGAAGATATGGGATTAAAAGTGGGGGCGAGGGATTAAGGAGCCCTTGAAGCAAAATTATGTGTGTGATAAAATGTAAAAAAGAGAATTTCAATTGAAGCATCTCCAAAAAGTGGGGCACTGAACGCCATCCAGTGAGTGGGGTGTTGTGTAAGGGGTCAGATCACAGGGGTAGTATGCAATGGCCTATCAAGGGGGTAAATACGTTTTGCAATGATGTGGCCTGCGGGTTGAAACCTTTCTTTATTGTGATCGAAAGTAATTAAGGGCACCCCTCTGAATTATCTTCATAGTATACTCCATCTTCAAAAATTTTCACTTTCCATAAAAATGACTGAAGATCGAAACTAATGTAATTTTTATTATATTTTTTCCGTATGTGCTGTTTACTCATCATATAATACACCTGGCAGCTTGTCCGATGATCAACGAAAAGTTCACACAGTAAGTTTCATGCAATACGTTAACATTGCCAGGAGGACAGAACAGCGATACACACAATTAGCAGTTCTTACAATAAAACGGATTACATATTTCGAAATACTACTCCCATATCATCGTCCTTTATTACATGACATCATACACGCTCAATAAATACATTTAATACACGGAGAGTGCGTCCAGTCATTTTCGTTTTCTTAAAAGGAATGACAAAAATCAAAACGGATTGCAGTTCAAACAAAATATCGTAACATCCATGCTGGCGGTGTGATTATGGAACAGAGGGGTCCGATAATCTTTAACTGAAGTACGGCATTACAATACTTCACCCTGCCAGCGCCAAAGAACGAACAACAGTTAAAACTAATGATGACGTCATTGACTCAGCTAGGATAACCTTCCAAGTAATACCGACAGGTACGCGGTGAAAATTTATTATTAAGCTAACAAAATTAAGACAAGAGTTTAACTGTCATTCATGGAAAACCTTTTTTTTTTTTTTTTTCTTTTTTTTTTTGGGTGGGGGGACATGAACTACTTTCAATTCCAAACATAGACCTTTCCAAAGGATGTTACTTCAAACTTGCTGAGGGCAACTTTAAAGCCAGATGTACTTATAAGCGCAGGAACATTTTAAAATAATCATATCTCATAACCACTTGTAATGTATTAAAATGGATGGCAAAGACGCAA
Source organism: Holothuria glaberrima (assembly GCA_009936505.3). Classification (NCBI taxonomy): domain Eukaryota; kingdom Metazoa; phylum Echinodermata; class Holothuroidea; order Aspidochirotida; family Holothuriidae; genus Holothuria; species Holothuria glaberrima. Next base: position 10,917 of record WURT03420830.1, read on the forward strand.
TGATGATCACATATTCTTTCTATATGAAAAGAAAGTTTGTGAAATAGTGAATTAAAACATGACTTAATTTAATCTGTGGAAGGAATTACCAAACTTATCAATCACGTACACCATGTTTTTCGGTTAACATTGCAGTGATCACGCACAAGAAATGATGTAAATGTGTCTTCGCACTAGGTTTGTGAATCGTGACCTACTCAGCCGTCGTTACCCTTACCGTCGAACTGTTAATATATACATACAAGCGGCGATGTACACCGCAAAAAAGCAATTCAGCCGGGTGCATACACGACAATACCCAAAAATATCGTATATGTGCCGTAATGAGTGGACGCTACTTGGAACATGGACTAAGCCAAAGAATAGGTGTCCAACGTATTACACTTAATACATGGCAACCTGATAGCGATAAAATTTCAATATTTCGTTACTATACAGTCATCACCCCTCTATTTGCAAGAAAATTACATACAAAGGGTGTTCTCTGTCTAAATATGCACAACCTATATTCATATACAATGTAATGCTTTCTTGTATGAGTTGTTTGTATACATACAGTGACCTTAATAGATGACCATTATATGCAGCTGACCAATATCACCTTCCTTTTTACTAAGACTAAAGCTATATCAAATATGCAATTCTGTATTTTGTTTTGCAAAAAAAGGCTTTTCCAACAAACAAAACTACTTTAAGGCAGGTTTATCACACCATTGCCGACGGTCGTTAGTTGCCTGGCCATTTTCATTAATTGCCTGTTTATTGTTAAATGTTGCTTGGCCATGGCCATTAGTTGCTTGAACATTGATATTATAGTTGCCTGGCCATTGTCACAAGTTGCTTGACCATGGCCACCTGTTGCTTAGACGTGGCCGTTAGTTGCTTGAACTTCGGCATTAGTTGCCTAAACATTATCATAAATTGCTTGACTATGGCCACAACCCTTAGCTGCATAACCACTGAGAGCTTGATCATAGCAATAAGTTGCTTAAACATGGTCATAGTTTGCTTGACCATGGCTACCTGTTCCTTGACCATAGCCTTAGGTTGCTTGTCCATGGTCATTTGTTGCTTAAACAATGTGGCCATTAAGTACATGTCCACTATTAGCCAAACTGGTCCACCTGACTATGGCCATTTGCTGCCATGTCAATTAATAACTTGACTATTGCTTTCAATAAAATCATGGTGGCCATATTGACCAAATGCCATAAGTTACTTAGCCACCACCATTATATAGCTTTGCCATGTCCATTAATACCTTGACCATGGTAAAAAATAGTATGACCAATGTCACTACTAGAATAACCATGACCATTAATGGCTTGATCAAGGCCATTAAATGCTAGTATCATAATGACAAGGCTTCTCATTGCAAGAAAGTCTCTTAACATACAAAGATTTCCACAATCACAGAAACAAAATCCCTAAAAATCACAATATGTATGAAGAGCAAGTGAAACCAAACATCTAGAGAAGCCAAATGAACAAAATGCAGTACCTTAGTCATTTTGGGGTGGAAGAAGGGATTCCTAATGCACCCAGATTTGCACTATGCTTAGCAATTTTGTTTGAATGTTTGACTGTGGCAGTTTGACAATTTAGCACTGCATTTTAGCTGGCACATTAAAAATAAAGCCCCAGGACATGAAATTCTCAATTGCAGGACTAAGTGTGAACTTCTACATAAGTGTGAATTTCTACATACACAACTGCTTGTCCAACAATGGCACTTCTATGTACCTTAGTTAATGTACTGGGGGTTCTTTTTTGGCCCAGGTCCATAGAAAATAACAAAAGGCTAAGGGGGCAGCACCCATCCATAGCAATATTTTACATTTCCTGTAAAATAACTTTGATCATACAAACTTGCTTTTGCCTTAATACATCTTAATATGTCTTCCCTCTAAAATATATTTCATTCTCCCCCTTCCGAGCCACCTTGCTCCCTCCCCACAACACCTTACCAAGCTATGAACCTGCTTTGGCCAAAAGTAAATAATAATTCTTTCCCTCTCAGAAGTGATAATAAATGCATGCTAATGTAAATGTAACTTAAAACACCAAATCACATGGTATTACCAACACATACTATCACAGTTTCTGAATAAGAATTATTTCAGTCAGAATTAAGCTGCTCAATGACCAATTTGGTCATCTACAATTTTCTAATTAAATATATTTTTACCACAGGAATACTTGGACTTACAAAAAATATTCCAAAATAGTTGATCAAACTTTCTTACCCCATATTTATCACTTAAAAAAAACATATGCACTCCCTTCCCACTTTTTACATAAGGAAGAAACATCTGATATGTGAAAAATTCTTTAGAGCTTACTTAAGCTTCTAGGTTCAAGGATAGTCCCCATACTGGATCTACATTATCCTTATTAAAATGAAGTCAAATGTTTTGGTATGTGCATACCTAGCTTCCCCCCACCCCCCAAAAAAGTCATCTCCACAAATGTAACTTATTTTACATTTTATGGCAGTACTGAGTAAGGCTTACCAATAACAAGCTGACGGTCCAAATATTTTGCTTGCAAACACAAATATATCCCACTCCTTTTCTCTGAATATTTTTTAATTGAGAGCAAAAAGTGATCATAATAAATAATATAATCATAATACAAAAACTAAAGACATCCATTACTAGCACCTTTCTAAATTCACTGTTCTCTCCATCTCTCCCCTCATTTTTCTTATTCCCTTCATGTTCCAATGGGACTATATGAGAATGTGAGATTGTTTATGACCAACAGCCTGTCAGCTCAATTACACATTTGTACTACTAAAACAACAAACCAGAAAGCAAAAAGGCTTAGTGATTCCTTGCCATATGGATATATTGTAACAAACATGAATCACCCACATGACAAGCATGATATCACTCACAGTTATCGTACTTGAGATATCATGTTAATAAAATAAAATATGAACAATATGTGAACAATCCAAGGAATCAAAAATTCTTCTCCTAGGGGCTGCTATAAGTGACCCCACATTACGCTAAATCACAAAAAGCATGTTAAAAATTTCCAAATTTCAAAGCATGCAGGCAAAGGTTGAAAATTTGCTATACCAACCACAGAGGCTGTTGAAGCATACTCCATTAGCACACTTAATTTTCATGTTAATATTGTGGTTTTTGACAGAAAATACAGGGTAAAGATATCACTTTTGAAGAAAGTGCTATCTTGACCAGAATCTCTTAAAATCTGAGTAAAGAGGTTGCATGGGGTAACATTAAGTGTAGAGTGAATAGCAAACAGTCACTAGAAGGGTGTATATCTATGCAAAATAGTTTGCCCAGTAAACCTGTTTAGCAAAATTCCCAGAACCTTCAATATCAAAGTGGCTTTTACTTTCTTGCCCCAATTACACTTGTTCTGGTCTTGAAGGTTGCTATGCAACTGAATGTACCAGGCTGAAACACAATTGTGTTACATAGAGTTGCAAATGTGTATCATCTACACATTACACAAATGGAAGTACCATGTAACATGTACAAATTTTACTCAATTGCTACACACAAATAATAAACCACAGGCCTAAATTTTGAAGTTTGCCACATGCATTTCTACTGTTATGCTCTAGTTATGTATAGCAGAAGTCAATGTGTAACCGTGCATAATGTTTCGAGATTTTATACACAAAATGTCAATGTTCTGATATTACTGAGCCAGATACATGCTACAATGTTTGAAAATAAAACCCTTACAAATTGTAGCACACTACACAGAAAAAAATGCATCACTAGATTTATCTAGAAAACTCTAACTCACATGGCAAACAGGATATAAATCACACAGCAACAATTCTACTTTTTCCAAAGTCCCCTTGACTCTTTGGCAAAGAGCCAAGGGGCGAAACCCAATGTTTATTCCCGAAAGAGTTCTGCTCCCTTTAAGAGATGCGTCCCCGAAAGGACACAACCTTAACTGACCAACCTTTCAACCCTCAGACCTCTACATCAAGGACATGCATGGTCCTGTTCTTGACTGGTTGAATAAAACAGATACTACACATGATCTAAGCCAAAGGCCAAGAAGTGATCTTGAGAGAGTAGGTCAATGCTGTAACAGGGGTGTTTATTCAATTCTGGCAATAATTCCACCATCCAACGTTTTATTTTATTTCCTTCACAGATTTCCCTGACATTAAGGGAATAAAGTCACTGCTCATTTCAAACTTACTCCTTCTATCACATAACCTTTTTACTTTAGATCTTGATTTTTCTACTCAAATCAACCACAAAATTAAAAGAATCAGTCAACAATAGAACAGAGAACAAAATATAACAAGGAATATTCATCATCTCATCTTTATAAAAAAAGAAATGGTTAATCATTGCCACATACTAAGTAATCATGTACTGAATATTCACTAAAACAGCCACAAAATTAGGCAATGGAAAGTCATCATATCTTTGCAGAGAAGCAAGGAATGATCATTGTCAAATACCTGCAATAATACAATGAATATCTGCTATTTTGCACATGAATGACATGACACACTAAATCCTCACATTTTGTTTTGTAATGTGTCACATTCTTGTCTCGAGACATGCTTATCATGCATGATATCATGTCACAAGGTTAGGGTTAGGGAGGAGACAAGAAATAAGCTTAGGGCTATAGGTCTTGTGACTTCATATTATGCATGATATCATGTGTGGATTGGGTGCATGACAAAATTAGGCAATGAATATTTATTACAGAAACATTTGGAAATTAATGCATATTCACTGCCACATACTTGCCATCACACAATAAATACTCACTGCCATACCATCAATACTATTTCATAGCCATATCTATCCTCTACTACTCATCAGCCAAGTGTACAGTAAATTAATATCTTTAAACTTTTTTGAGTCTACCAACACTAAAAAAGGTTTTATAGGGCAAGATCAAGCAAATCATTTTGAGAATTGTGATATGTGATGACGTGAAGAGTTAGCGAGGAATTGTGCAATGCCCATCATGTAATGCAATAATCACATAATGCAAGCTACATAAAATTTTACCTCACTTGGCTTCACCCGAGAGTGTCATATTCACATCTACATAGGTTAGAGAACCCAATCCTTAAATTTAATCACACATTACACCAGTATGGTGTAACCCAAAACAGAGGTTCTTCACTGACGTTCTGGCATCTAGATCTAGTATCTTTCTTTAGTTGACATTTTGGCTAACAAGAATTTAATGTATTACAACTGCAAACAGGGAACTGTAGTATGTATGTACGGTTACCCATCTTCTGTGCCAGAGCTGTAACAACCAGCATAACAATCAGAAATAAAGTGTTGTCATGTGAAGAACCTCTCTATTCAACACACAATCGTTGGATTCCTACTACATCTGCTAAAATCACACACATTGAACATTCTTTTGTAACCATCTTCAGAAAATTTCGAGCTAGGTATAAATATTCAAATATGAAAGAAATTAAAATTCCCCCCACCCCACCTGCCACACTTTTTTGAATCACAATTCTCCTCTTAGATATTTTTTAGTGTCAACACTAGATGCACCCCTCCCTAAAGTCAGTTGCAGCTTTTACAAAGTGCACCCCAGCAAAAACAGGCCACCACTCACAAAAAAAAAAATGAAGCAAATCAGTATTAATTATGCTCTATGACTGGAGGGATTTACAGAACATTTGCTGAAATCCTTCAAAGAAAACAGTCCTTAAGGGTGAGTGTGGTTTCTTTTAGCCATGAGGATTGATCTATAAGGAAATGAAAAACTTAAAAATAAAGACCCCACCCTGCTCGGGCCCACTCGTACACATCCTCTCATAAAACTTTTTGGGAGGAAATGGGGTGGAATGGGGTGACAAAACTGCATTTTCTAGTGCTAAAACTGGATCACATAGCCAGTAAGATAACATGTGACTGATTCAGCAATTATGCTACTCCCACTTATTGATATTTCCCCCCTTTATATTTGGTCTAATTATATTTGCTAGATGATATAAGACTATGATGAAATAAAATATAACAATATAAAGTAACCCCCAAAAAAAGGAATGGCTGTCCAAACAGAATCAAAATGCTTAATGGGTAAATCATAATGAAATTACATACTACAATTTGCACACATCCCTATCTTTTAAAAGCATCTGCAAAAATCAACAAACTTAAGTGCTGCTTAGGATACACTTAAAAAGAATGGTTAGCTATAAAACTGAAAATCATTCTGATCCAAAAAAGTCATGTAAAGGAAAATAAACAAAATTCAATCCTCTTGGCTTTCTACCCTAAACATGAGGTTACAAATTTTGAATCTTGCCAAATCTATGACAAACTCAAACATGTGAAACATACCAAACTTCTCCACAAATCTTGTAAAAACCTGGTTAAGAACCCCCCTGAAGTCAATAATGTATGATGAACCAAATGATCCTACACAAAAGGAATAATTTTTCACGCTTGAAACTTTCCACTAAAATGATCTCACATAGCTCACAGGTTGATTACATGACCCCCACCAACCATAACTATACTTCCCGCCTCTATAACTACTCCCTTGCTTCTACCCCATTTGAATTCCTTGTTTCAAAGCCCTTGTTCTCTGCAAAATTAATCTTTTTTTAACCTCCCTACCACTCTTGTTGTTACACATCTTTTCTCCTAGTTTCCTTGCTCGCAACAAACACTGTATCCATGGCTACAAATGGTAATATGCTCTATTTCACACTTACTCCAACACAAAAAGCAAGCTTTGGAGGCAGCATATCCAACTGAAGTACCTGATCTTTGACCCTAGGTCCATGCATATGCAATAGCCTTCGTCACACTCCTAAAGTTCCGCCATTGATCACTGCTCCCACGAAAATGAAATCTGCGTTTCCGCATGAAGAAAATTGCCACAAAATGCTGAGCCAAATACTGCAGTCTTGGTCTCTGACAATAATTGTGTCCAAAGAGGGCAGTACCCTAACTGCTAAGAAGGATCAGTGTGGTGAATCATGGGTGGGAACTCATTGTCATCATCTAAACGGAGAGTGTTCAATCCTGTGGCAAGGGTATCTGGTTGGTAGTCTGCTTCCTGGCTTAAGAGATCTTCAGCTGAGGGATCTGAACTTCCTCTGGTGTGTCCTGAAGTCTCTGCATGAAACAGATAAACAAGGCACCATCAAACATGGCAAGATACTGAAGCTACACTGTACTTCATCTTGCCAGGGCCATGCCATGGATAATACTATGGTCCTTGACTTCCCTTGCCTTAGCTTTCCTTGCCTTGCCTTGAAGTACCTGGCATACCACTACACTGCTCTTATTTACTGGTAAGCAACTAAAAAACCCTTTAAACTAATATTTAAACTTTGAACACTATATCATGGCAATTTTCTTAAATTGTTAAAGATTAAGTTCCATGTTCTGGTGCCTGTTTCATAAAGATTTACAATCAGTCATATGTTTGATCTAGCATGTAACAGTCCTACTGAAATCAAACTTACGAATCAAGAGTAACTCTTTACGAAACAGTGCTCTCCTCCTGTTTCTGACTGCATGTTTTCATTAGCTATAACGGTCAAGTGCCATGTTTTTTCAACAAGTTTGGTCTCTTACTTACATTAATTAGGTTCCTGCATTGTTCCGATGAAAACCAAAGTTTTTGCACATATTTGATTTGCTGTGCGACTGTCATGCTATGTTTATGATTTTTGTCATTTCTTCAATTCTTTAATGTGAAAATGTCATTTTTTGTGATTTTTCCCTTCACTTCCTCATTTCCTTTGTTTCCTGTTTTTATTTAGCGCCTTGAAGGGCAAATGTTTCATGACCCTAAGCAACCACGAACTTAGAGGAAGCCTATGGCTTAAAAATTACAACTTCAACTTGGGTAGCAGCCAAGGACTTAGCTAGCAATGCATCTCACCTTCTTAGAGATGGCTAAATTTGCATGAGAGGCAGCCAAAATTGAGCCGGACAGCTTTTGAGAAACCAATAAATGGCTTGGTCTAGCCTTCTAAATTGAGATTGATTTGACATCTCTTTGCACGGACACAATTAATTTAAACTCAATGATATTACAAACCAAATTAGTCTCCGCCAAAATCATAAAGCATACCCTTCTTACTAAGGACAAACTTATTCCCGTAATTTAAATTTGAACACTCCATTATTTTAAAATGCCTAAAAAATTCAAGGAGGCTTAGATGCTTTTACAGCTTTGTGAGAATGATTTTTCCTAATTATGTGAAAAGAAGCAGTTTCTTCACAGGGGCTTCACCCCCTTGCCTCCCACCTGGGACCCCAGGGCCCCTGGACCCCACCTGTAGGGGGGGTCCGCACTAATGGCTATGGCGCCAGATGGATAGTGCCTGGTGAATCAGTAACCAACGAGACAACCTACTTTAAAATCCTGGCATAAGCCCTGGTAGCAGCTAACTCTACACTTTATATTAATTTTGATTTCTTTTCAAAGGCTAGTTCAGATGGGAAAAACATAGATTTCTATTGGATGAAAAACCCACCTTACTTTGACCCAGCTGGGGATCAAACCCCAAGTGCTAAGCTTCATCCCTTCAAATGCCGCTGTTTTTATCCACTCTCCCACAGCACTGGTGCCACAGTACCCTTTTTTCCATAACAAAGAGAACTTGTTACTCTGCACGATCTAATAATTCCCGATAATTAAGAGTGTTCTTTCCTTCCTGTAATTTATTCAAACCAGCCACAGCCAATACAACTTCTGGAAACCATACACAAACATTTAACAATAACCAAGTATGAGCAAGTTTTCAACTTTATGGTAATTTGATGTTGCTTGTTTTATTTTCCTCTTGTTGTCTGTTAAAAGGGCATTGTACATAACTTCTCACATTGAAGCCTTATGACACTACCACACACGACATAAAGGTCTAAATATTTGAATTTGTATTGCCATTTGCTATTTATAAATCTCAAACTTACAGTATTTCATCTATTGTTTAGATTTCTATTATCCTGGTACCTTAATATATACTGCTATTGTTAGCCCATACATTGACACTATCATGCCACTACAGTAGGAATGGAATTTATTGTTTGGTATTTTTTTTTTTCCCAGGAAAACAATCTTTGGATTTTCTCTTCCAAAATTGCCTCCATCAAAACAATTCAAGGATATGATTACACTCTAGAAAGCACACTGTGTAGACTTCATGGGTGAATTGCCCATCTTCCCTATGCCTTTTCCCTTATTTCCTGACTAACCTCTCCCTTTAATGTTAAGTTTTCATTTTTTAGGACTATTTTACACTTTTTCAAGACAAAATACAACTCAAGGACTTAAGGTAATAGAAAACTTCCAAATTCTTGCAAAATTTTCTATTAGAAGGTGTAAACCACCCATATGAAAAGGAGTTTGGTGAATTGTCTTATCCTTCATGGTAGAAGGTTAGACTCAATACCAGACTACAATCAATGCCGATGACATACCTTTACCTCCTCCCCCTCTGCTTGGGGATGTTCGTGGCGGGGTTTTCTGGGCAACATCAGCAAATGTTGGTTGTGCTGGTGTCTCTGATCCTCCCTCAGCACCAACTGCTTCACCACTGGCGTCTGATGATACCACTGGTACATTAGGATCTTGCTGGCCATCTAGTCTGTAACGAGATTTAAAATCACAAGTTTTGCAGGCACAACACTGTGAAATTTGGCGCAGTTGTTTGTCAATGTAAAACACTGCATAACATGATCAAAGGCTACAAACAAAACCCACTGAACAGTTATGACAAAACAAATAGCAAGCATTCTTTGTTTATTGGAGCAAGATGAGGGGAGGGGGGGGGGTTTGGGAGGACATTCAAGAATGACTGCAGTCTACAAGTACTTCAGAGTTGTCGTACAAATATGCATGAAAATTTTTGCCTCATTGTTCAAGTTTTCTGTTTGACTCATTTTATATGCAATTTTGCCTGAAAATTAATCTTGTCTTAAATCTTTTCAATCAAGGTATTCATAATTACATCCTGAATATACCTGCCTATTATCATGCACATCCACCAAAAAGCACAAAATCTGTCTTGGAGTGGTTCAGTATGCATGCCCTCTTCTAGATCCTACTACCAAAGTTTATGCATTATTTTGGTCAACTTGACAATGTAAAAATGCCCCCTGTAACAGAAGAGTGCTTTTTAATGCTGATCCCACATACAGCAACTGCAACTGATATTAAAGATAACCTATGGTACAGTAAGTAACAATTTTCCTAGGATTAAAAACCGGAATGAATAAAATTATACACTGTACGTTGTATGGGATTATGGGAAAGGTTCAACATGATCATATACCTATGACATGCCACAGCAAACTTGTTGAAGACAAATTCACAACAAATTTCTCTTACATCTCAGTGAATCAAAAGGAATTACAAGCTGTTATCTTCAATCACAGGTAAACTGCTAACTTAAATGTCTGCTTATTAAAATGGACACTCAATCACTCAGGTAAACTGTTTAACTACACAAATGAACAAACCAGCAGACATTGACTCCTTTTACAAGTAAACCCAGTAGCCTTTGACTACACTGCAGTCACATACCTGTGTTGTTTAAGTAATGTGCAGTCTCCACCATCTGATGGGTCCAAGTTATACATGTACAGGTAGCCATCAGCTGCGGCAATTAGGACTCTTGGCTTAGGAAGCCTGTTGAGATGGGAGCAATGAAAATTGAAAGCAGGCAAATAAATATAACTATAGTCTGTGTACAGAGGAGCAATGATAACTTGAAAACTAAAAGAATAATTGACATCAAGAACAGCTCACATTAAAAATCCTTATCAAGTCAAATGTCAATTACCTAGCATTTAGAATGAGGCATGTTTAGTTGTCCTGCTCACACACTAACCAAACCTAGTAGATCATACTGGAGTGTTCTATTTACATCTACAAACTGAATTCAGAAGAATACCTGCTTGGGGTCATAAATGTGTTGATATGATGAGCCACTTAATGTGAAGAAGCATTTCAGATTTCTCAATACAGAAATTTTAAACCTTTTTCTCATCACCATACTCTGGGAGTATACCTGACCCGAGATATGTTACCCCAGGCACACACACACAGATATTCTTTTCACAAATATATTGCAGTTTACCACAATGTTATTATTAGTTGTAACTCTATTATAAGGATTATATTGCTAGACTACAGTGCTTGATATAGTATATCTTCCAGCAGAGGAGCTAATGTCATGGTACAGGTTTTGCTCTTCACCTACAGTCCTTTATCTCTTTCTTCAACAAAATGATACAGTTTCAGCAGGGATGTTGCCAAAGATCCCAAATACACCTAGGGGTATGCATACCCCAAATTTCAAACCCATGCCTTATGGGAATCTTCCTTAATTCCTCCATTCTGTAAATTGTTTGCTTATCAACAAATTCAGAGACTGAAAACTTGGCTAAAATAGACTTAAACATGACAATTCTACACAGCTCTTTCTAATATGTCAGACAACTGTGCCTTCTAAGTTGCTGATAATATAACTTCCACAAGGTCTACTAAATCTGTACTGATGACAACATCAATACACATTAAAATGAAATAATTGCACTGTGATAATAATTACCAGGGAATTGACATAAGAGATGAACTTATGATTAAAGAAGAGCTGGTTGGATTCATTGATGGTTTGTCTTTACATTTTATCTCTGGCTCAGCCACAATGCCATTTCTCAGTTACATGTCAAGAATTTCAGTTCCCTAGTGCAGCTTTTTTGGGGGCCTGTCTTCTGCTGGTACTGACCAACTAAAGATGTTAGTTAGTCATGTACCCTTTGGCAGACTGTTTTGTGACTATCCTGAAAGTTGTACAACTTCTGACGAAAACAGGGCTTGAAAATAAGCTTTTCCTCTCTGGAGCTAAAAACAGCTTCTGACAACCTTCAGTTTGAAGCTTTTCTGG
>WURT03420941.1:1647-18071 GCA_009936505.3 Holothuria glaberrima
TTAAGTGACACTTCTGCTTCATGAAGTCACTGCAACTTTAATACTGGAACATCCTGATGAGAGATCAGAAATGAGGTACACCAGGAAAATTGGAACTCTCTGATTGTATTTGGTCTTGGGCCCAGTCGTAAATGATTTGAGCTGGAGACCTAAGCCTGTTGAAAGTGGAATACCACATGTTGTACTGAAATTGTGTAAAGTTGCACATCCTAGGCTTTTCTCACCCTCGTCATAGAGGGTTATAAAGTAGATAAAACTCCAGCCGATAGTTGACACAACAGCTTCAACATGCTAGTTTGTTTCATTCTGACTTGGGCATATCTTTGAAATACTTTTGAGCTATTTAAGTTATACTAGTAACTGCCTTTTTTTGTAGCTCATTTGGGATAAATAATAATGCTGATCATAGAAAAAAGGTAAATTATGTTGGAAATCATTCTATTTTTGGATGGAAAAATGGCATTTCATTTTATGAGTAAAATTGTTATTGTACTGTCTCTGCCTTTCGCATCATGACAGAAATTTAACGTCAGTAATGCTTTTCTATCCTCACTATGGTTTTTTTAACCTTCCTTAATGCTTTTTTGTTTTTTTGTTTTTTTTTGTTTTTGTTTTTTTTGTTGGGTTTTTGTTTGTTTTTTTTTTCTATGATTAGAGGCTTGTTCAATAATCTCATTTGCATGGAAGGAAAATAAATCACTTTAACCCCAATCTATAAAGGTGAATGCAATTTTAGTCATGTAACTTTATCAGAAGCATGAGCTGAAGAGAAGGTAATGGATGTAGAGTTTGGCTTGTGCAGTAATTTTAGCCCTGCCTAAAATGGTCCAAGAAACAGGTATACTAGCCTCAAGTTAGTACTTAGTAGCAAATTATCTATGTATAAATTGACATTTAATGTAAAGCCATAAATATTTTTGTCAAACGATTTAATTGAAACTGATGATAGAAATCGACTTTAATTTTTTTCTCAGGACTGTATTTTACTTTTAATTACTCTGAATGTAATAGCTTACAGTATTATGTGTAATCTGAAGGTTTTAACCATTGCTTGTAGTATTGGTTACAAGAGACTTGAAGTAAAGGAAGTTGAGGCTTTGCTTGTTGCAAATCACATACAGCTAATAGTAATCAATTATCAGATGTTGAACCGTCTCAAGGTGGTAAACTGCAAGACTATCAGTATTTCAGAATTGTATTTACTAGTGAGCTTTGCCACAAAGTGCAAAGTTGCCAGCAACAGGTTCTGTAATTTATGGCTGCAGTTCGTTAAAATACTGAAAGTATTGATGTAGTAAGGGTAAGTCACAGATATTTTATTCAGTATGATCAATTTTATTATTGATCACTGGTGTTCAAACATCTTGCATTTTTGCTTTCTCTTCCACAGAATGATTCAGGTCAAAGTATCTGTGGCCACAACCAACAAATTTTTACTGTTACAGGATACTACAAGGTAAGAAATATAATATGTACTATTCTGTAATTTGGGATTTAGGCGAAATATAGTATGAAAAAAGTGTCACTGTTGGGGAAAACTACCCATAGGGCAAAAAAAACCTGTTAGGCGAAATCGGTTTACTGCCAATTCAACTGGCAAAAAAAAACAATAAAAATACATAAGATTATATTTCCCCTTTTGCTTCTGAGATATCCATGCACGTTATTTCAATGGCCCCTAAGTCCTAGTGTTAACGGATACATGTCCATAAGTTGGTTTACAGTAAAGTAATTGCGTAAATATTATTTGGTAAATCAGACTTGCGTAGAGAGTTACACATTCCCATATAAAACAGTGTGTAAAATGTTAAGACAAAATGGTTTTTTCCCTAAGGGTCGAGTTCTTCCAACAGTCGCGTTTTTTCCTATCTTTTTTCGCCTTAATCCCAATTTTAATATAGAAATATATATATATATGTATATATCGTATTTTATTGACAAAAATAATGAAATGTACAGCAGTCTCATGACAGGCCAGAATGTAATTAAAAAAGAAACATGCAATTTTCTTTTACAGAATTTGCCATGTTTTCAAACAATTAAATATATTGTGAGTTATGTACTTATGAATTAGTGTTTACACGGGGTATTGGGGTACCTGCGCATTGTCCCATTACCCGGTTCCAAATTTACTACCCAAGTCTGAAATAATGTTGTTGAATAAAAAAATTTCCCTCTTTACCAATGCCACGGATAAGTGTACCAGGTGTTTGCCTTTTCATTTAAAGTAAACTGTGATGGAGAATAAACTTTCATCGCGAAAAATAACAACAGTTGTCTTTTGTCTTACGATAGAATTATTTTCTCCCCGAATCTTTTCTTAGTTTTCTGTTGTATCCTATCTTCTATCTTCTTTCAACTCTCGCTTCATTCAGTCACATAACCCTTCGCACAATACAAGCAGGGTAAACAAAAAATTACGCTTTGTACAAAGCACTAAACAGTAGCTTCCATGCCACACTGTACTCCTATACTTACTGTACATCGCTGTACTCTCTTTACTAGACATACTGTGTGTAGCGCACTCCACATGGTCAGTGTTACGTGTGGACTTGCAGGCAAGATCAGTTCTCGGCAGTGATTGGCTGTTATGAGAAATTTAGTAGCCAATCATTCGTCCAAAATATCTTTTTGAGTTACCATCTCGTTGGCTCTTCAGTATGGCATAGCTCTTTCTGCAGTCATGTCAGGAAGCATTGTAAGCCATTGCGAGGTGCCGTAATGTGGGCCTTGTGTGATACCTTCTGTGACTTCAGGCATGGTGTAATACATAAGGCCATGCACTGCGTGCAAAGCCAAGTTCAAGTACATAGGACCCTGGTTGTGCTGCACTACTGTTGTTTGTGTGCAGGTGCCTAGTTGCTATAAAGCAGAAAGTGCCCATGAAACTGCTTGGAATGCTTTCACTTTCATTTTCTAACTTTAACAAGAGGGGCATTAGGAATAAGTGATATTAGTTTGTTTGACTGTTGAATTATTAAACTGGTAAAACATAATCTGAGTTGTGCGGCAATCGAATGTGGTACGTTTATTTGTTGCCTTGCAGGCCTATTTGGCTGGTTACTGATGGTGTAATGATTGCAGCAGTCTGTAATATAGGTCAATTAGCTTTTTTGATGGCAAAAAATGTAACAGCATTCCAGCTTACAAATTATAGACTTCAACATGTGTACAAATGAAGAGATTGAAGAGAAATTTATTTTTTATTCAAATTTTATTTGAAAGAGATGCTACAAAAACAAAGAAAAATCGTTCATCATCATATACACAGGACAGGCCTACTTACGTAGCCTGTGTTGGGAAGTTATCGTACATAGCCACATTGTTACATCATAACACACTATTTCCTGGCACCCGGCAGGTATGGACCAGCGGATACCAGGTTCCTGTTTTTTGTACACGGTGTAAACACTATTATGAATCCTTTTTAACTTTATCTGCCAGGAAATACCTCCTTGGTCTTATATGTTCCTGTCAGCTCCAAAGCTCTTGCATGACAAGATTATCATAATTGGATACTGTGATGAAAGTATCCATCCTACAATACTTACTTTGTTTTTAAAAAATGTTATAGTCTTGTTGAAAAAGCCAGTGCTTCACTTAAATTGATAGCTGACTGCATTATCTTACTATGTAGCACACTGTGTGCTGTAAGGTTTATGGACCAGTATCAACCATTTCCCTTTCTGTGGTACTTTATCACAGATTCACTATTACTTACATGGATGTAATAAGTAAGTACTTCATTTACTGCAACTATCTCTCAGGGATTTAAGGCTTCTTTCTAATCATGTGATCGAGGCAAGCTACAACCTGAACCCTACACATTTTATCAGAAATTTATAAGTTGGATTCAAACAACTTCTTTAATGAAAACAGGAGTTAGCAGCCAGGCTTTCAATGTTTACTGACAACATAATCATACTTAATCATAAACACTACTATCTACATTTATATCCTTCCTCGTTTTATCTGTCTCTGTGTAGGCTTTTGAGCAAATGGGATAAAATGACTAACGTAAAATAAATTATATCTGGTCGTTGTCATGTTTAATAATATAAGTGAGTCTAAAGCAGCGCCCTACTCATTTGAATTTTGTTTGAAACTTATAGCAGAAGAGCAAACAATAGCAAAAATCAAACTGTAAAATTTTGAAGGAGAAATTGCAGTCTGGCTATAGTTTTTAAAATATTAGCAATTGTTTAAAAGTATGTGTACTTTACAGTAATTAAGGTTTGATTGTTATAGTGCACTTGAAAGACTTAATGAAACATAAACATAGTTAAAAGAAAAAAAGTTGTGAAGCACAATTGAATCACCAACAGATTAAAGAGCACTTTGCTGTTTGGCAGAATATTAAGTTGAATAATTTTGTCAACCTTTTAGGGCAAAGATGTATTTCCTTGTTAGCAGGGTAACAGAGAAATGTGGTAACCATGGACATGCAGGGCATTTGTTTAGAGGGATAAGCAAGTCTTGCCCTAGAAAAACATCTTTTACCTAAGATAATTGCCCAATTTTTCCCAAAAATTTTCCAGAGAAATAGATTTTGACCAAACTGGGGGTGATGACCTTAATTCCTCAAGTGTTATATTCCATGGCTGTCTAGATAATTGACGAAGAAAACATCTTTTCTCCCATGGCAGATTAGAATAATATGGGCTAGAAAAGAGCTTCTGCTTTGCTTTTGTAAAGATGGATGTTGGGGTTACTACAGTTTCAGTCTTTAAATTTTGAAATCATAAAAATATGGATGTTGAAATTGTTCCTGTGCATAGATCAATGAGATTATTATGACCGTGATGATCAAAAAGTGCTGTCTTTGTTTTAGAAAGTATTAAGCTGCAGTAACTTACTGTGGTGTAGTATTTTCATAGTATTGATTATATAATGGCTACAGCTTAAGTCGCCAGGTTGGTTGATTTAATCCTCTATTACGAAAAAGCCCAGCTCATTTACCTTCCATGCGTAATTTGAACTGCAGGTAATTGATGTGATTAGGAGCACATGCTCAGTTTACATTGATGACACAAGGCAGGATTATTTTGTCAAGAGATACAGAATCCCATTGGAGGGGAAATTTGAGCATAGAGGAATGCATGTAAATGGTTGATTGAGGTAGTATTTAGGTACAATCTTGACAGTTTGGGAACAGATAGCATGCTAAAAGAAAAGGTGGTAGCAAGTAATATGATTGCAGATGATGACCAATGTTTGCCACGAAACAAGTTGATTCTCAGCCTCGGCGATGGTTTAGCCTGTTATCAAATGACTATAACAAACTCTAACTACCATCTGTCTGTGACGAAAAATCATGCAGCTGGCCCAGTGTTTTGAAATTTTTTATTTTGTGATAAGAATTCTCTTTGAACTGCAGAAATTGATAGGAAAGGTTTACACGATGCATAACAACATAGAAACAAGCAACTGTTAAGGTAATTGTTATGTGTTGTTCAGAAAAGGATGAATTATGGCATTTCAGCATAAATTGTGCTGCATTTGAATATTGGCAATAATGTTTACAGTAGGTGTCAAGTGTGAAATTGCAGAGCAAATCCTGTATCAGCATATATTACACCCTGATGTCATATTCCACCACTAGGCTCCATTTTATCAATAGCTGTCAAAATTTGACTTTCCTTCCATTATTTGTTTTCATTAAAAAGAATTAGAACTTGTACTGTGTATGTAATAAGCTTGTGCAGCACTTCATTTCTATTTTAAATTCTCAGTATGTTTCTGGATTTTGGAATGTGACTATAGTATCGGCAGTATCATTTATCACATGCAAGGTTTCGTAAAAAAAAAAATAAAAGCCCAATTCAAAATGTGCCTCAGTAAATATTAAGCTCTGATATCATATTTCCATCACTGATGGGGTCTATTTTGACTTTTCTTTGGCCAATTGCTCAGACTGTTTTGCTTTTGTAGGTCACTAATATTTTGGAAAACATACTTTCCATTTTAAGTATTGGAAGCAGTTAATTACTTTTGATGGCTCTACCTCCACTGTATGTGGAAGGCAACAGTTGCTCTTGAAGGGCAACCCTTCTCAAAATGTCATTTATTAACTGTAGCATGATTAAATGTCTTCCTCATATGAGGTAAAATAAGCATGGGCCAATATTAGCTTCCATAGCCTGAGGCATTAGATAACTACATTTATTATCCGACCAGAACTGCAACTTTCCATGTAATTGCACTTTAACATTCCATTATTGCATTTTGGAGTTTCTTGTGTCATTTCTCTTTCCCCTTTTTATTTGAAAAGGCAAGTTAATTCATTCGGTTCAAACGTATACTTTAAATAATAAGACATTATGTTGCAAAACAGGGGAATAATTACAGTAGGGCTCACACACGAAACCCAATTTCAAGACAGCTGTCTTCACACTTTTTCAAACACAGTTTCAAAAATTTGAGTGTTTTATAAAGGAGACCTCTTTTCTATGATTGATGTGAAAATCCAGTGAGACTGAGGTGTTGTTAAAAGTCCATCAGGGTTTCCTTTAAAATGACTTACTGTAGTTATTTCTCCGGCATCCTACTACCACTTGGGAGACTGTAACATGCATGTTGAGGCAGACAGGGCAGAAACTCTTAACTTCTTGCATTTAATTTAAAAGCTGAAGGGTTGCCCAAGTCCTCATGTGTTGTCATCTTCACCAACTAAATTCATGCAAAATCTTTCATATATACACAGAATGTGGAGTAACAATCATGATGTTGACATAAATAAACTTCAACAATTCTGAGGGGTCACCATTTGAAGATTTTGTTTAAATACCACATATTTTGGTGTGTATGCATGTTTTAACTATGGTACCTGAGATGGGGACAAGAATGATGGAAGAAATACCTGCAGGGAAAAATTACATTTTCAATTTTTTTTAAAAAAAAATCATGATTTAAATCAGTGATTTAAATCAAATAAATCCATTTAAATCAAATAAACAGATTTAAATCATGATTTGTTTCAATTAAAATCATGATTTTAAGTGTCTTTGAAGACTTTGCTGTGTACAGTATGTTAGAAATGCTTGGAATCGTCTCATATGAATACTTTTTCTGCATGGAGCTGTTCAGTACACTCTTCTTCTACTTCTGTACCTACTGCATTGTCATATTTTCCCATCTGCTTTAAAAATTTAATTACTTTTATATTTCCTGTTTTTTTTTTATTTTTTGGGGGGTGGGGGGGTCCTGAGGGTGAAGAGGAGAGGTCAGAGGTGAGGAAGACAGGCTGCTCCCAAGAATGAAAAAGTCTTCTCCACCACACCTTCATCTCTTTCCATCCTGATGCTTTGGTGTCCCAAAAAGCCTGGTTCTGGGGGTAGTGAAAATAACTTGTATTGAACTGATGAGATAAAATGCTTTTTCGAAAAATTTGCCTACTTTTACTTTGTTGTTAATTTGCACAAATTATATTTACACATCTGATGATTTTTAGTGTTCAAACATTTGCATACATGTCAAGACAGTTTAGTAAGAGATTAGCTAATAGACACGGTTTAGTCATTATTTTAGAGAATAAACAGTCAAGTATATTAGATTACAAAAACATCCCAACTTGATTGAAATGTAGGAACATGCATCAAACATTGCCCATCCAAAGCTTCTAATTAATCAGCTTTACTTGTGTACACAACATTGTTTGAGTATCACAGAAGTGTTAGGATTTTGATAGACAGGGAATCTCAAGGTGGTTTTCATAAAAGTTTGGGCATTGTATTTTTTCATTTCTGCTGTATCAACTGACAAATTTGCAGCTTTGCAAATTTTAACTACTTAAAATTGTATTTTGAATGATGTGCATGAATGACAGAGAGGTAAAATGCAGTATATATGTAAAACATAAGAAAAAAAGAAAAACATACTAAGTTGGGGTGATTTTATTGTGAACAAGTGCATGAGGTTAAAATGACCCATCTTTCTGTAGTTCCTCCGTGATGAATATTCCAGATTTTACATTATTACAAAGCATCATGGGATTTTTTACTATTTAGAGGTATTTCAACAATCAAAATAATGTTTATTGCAACATTTTTGCTCTGGTTCATCATATGTCTTCAATTTTTCAAATTAAAACAAGGAAGTTTCTCCACAATCTCTTTTACTTTTCACAGGGCAATGTCGTTGCTATCAAGAAATTGGACCGTGAAAGAGTGGATCTTACTCGGCAAGTCCTAATGGAAATGAAAGCAGTAAGTGCACCAGTGAAACTGAATTTTTGCAGTTTCCTTTAAAATGGGGGATTACATCTACAAATTGCTGGTATTAGTTTATTCTTCTTACTGTCAGTTGTGGTGTGGTTTGCTATCAAACTGTAGGTCTTTCCAAAAGAAGCAGGTACTGTCTTTGCAAGGCAGAGAAAAACTGTTTATTTATAGCAATAAAGCCGACAGAGGAGAACACAGTCCCATTCTCCGAAGATTCGTCAATAATAATTGGCTCTGATATTTAAAGTAGGTCACCTGTGCTTGCTGACTAATTTGAACGGTAAATGTCCACTGCTCTCATTGACGATTCCCTCCAGCTGAATATTCAGTCAGATTTAAACGAAGATATTAAAATCATGAATCTCTTCAATTAGGCTCCTTATACACTGGAATTCATGTTGGAAGGTTGTTTGTCCAGTTTTCAATTCATTGTATTCATTTGAATACAAAGCTGAATTGAGGGTGTTTTGGTTCAAGCCTACAAGTCATTTATTTGGGGGAGGGGTGGGGGAGGGGAAAGCAGGTTGACTGGTTTGAAAGAAACAGTCGTACATCCTGTTTACAAAATTATTAACACATATTCTGAAGGTTTTTTCCACAATTTGGATGTTCATAGAGCCAAGTACTATGGCTCCAGTCACATTTCAGCCAATAAAATCTATTCAAATATTAACTAACTATTAAACAATGATGTTTCCGTTAGTTACACAATCGCTGTTTGGAAAGCATTTTTAGTGCTCATCTGCTCAGTTTAGTGTCTGGCTTATTTGCTCCTGCTGAACAACTTAGAGCAACCATGTACTTGACCTGCTTTTGTGATGTCATTGTTAATTGTCAAGTTGTACGTCCTGGTTTTCACTGAATTTTCTGTAGAGTAAAAACAGTTCTCAAACTACCTGTTAGCAGATGTATATATGTCAGAGGTTATGCAGTGGCTGTAACAGTATTTTAGTAGCTGTTTTAAAGGGGATAAAATCTTAACCTTAAGACTCTTCCACACTCCCTTCTAGTGTTTATTTCACACAGCATTTTGCTGCCAACATTTGTACAGTTTTATAAGTACAAATCAATCAAACCTATCGTAGGACTGATGGTTTAGTCAGTTTTGAAGGGTTATTGTTGAAAGTGTCCTTTGATGTCTCCTTCACTAGGACTGATGTGGTGTGATTAGCATGTGCATGTATGTACGGCATACAAACAATCAAGAGACATTAATACCGTTGGATTCCCTACTGATCTCTGCCTAGTATAGAGGGCAGCTCTAGGTTAGAGTAGCTCTCTCTTTTTAAATTCAAGTTTGAAGCTGATGTTTCATTTGACAGAAGGTCATTGTTTAGTAGGCCCATAGGTGATAATGCACAAAATTTCAGTTAAATTGGATAATTTTAAAGGCATGTGTAGCAGAGCGTGTACTCAATATAGATTGGTTGTACTGTGCAAAATGTGTTAGGGTGTTACAAATTGCCGACTCTTATTCATTTCAGACTTTTCAGTATTGCAGGTTGCAAAGACAACTAGGAATTTGAAAAGTTAAACTCTGAAAGGTGTGATGTGTCAGTGTAGTACTTCATTAGAACTGAAGCATGTCCTCCCTCACCCCACCCCCCACCCCAAAAAAAAAAAAAAAATTACATCATTTTGCTCTTATATATAGTGCATCAATTGATTTTCTATCAGGGCTGAAAAATGTCTACTTACCAGGGAGCAATTTAAATTTCTGCATGAGTTGCCACATTTTCATGTACAGAAATACCAAATTCTCCTTTCGTTGCCAAAAATTCCATCTGCACTAAGTACCAGACGGAGAAAGCCTTGTAATGCCTTTCATTATAAAACTGAGTATCCGTGCAAGATGAAAACTTTGTTAATAGCAGACATAGTTCCTGATTACACTTCACACATTTAAATGATACCAATGGCCAGAGTTTTGCAATGGTATAGCCTATTGATATTAAATACTTCACTATTTATGCAAAATGTACAGTGCATTCAGTAAGTGCTATCATACTGACCTTGTTTGTTGGATATTTCAACATGCAGGGATATGGTGGTTGATTTTAAAATTAACGTTGAGAGGCAAAGCTGTCTGTACTCAGACTTCAGTGTTACATTTCCATCTCTGTGGTATGTGAGCCACTCACCAAACTTTTATGATCTATCACCATCTTTGACAAGGTCAGGAAAAGCAATTATGTTTTCTCACTCTGAAATACATAACGGTCAGTGTTATAGTTGGTGAATTCATTACAGTGCCTATTATCTATAAGAAGAAAGAGTGGTGTGATGGTCATCCTCACTTCTGGTCACCTGATCAAAATGAAAGGATGTAGTTATCTAGTGTACCTCATTGTCCATTACTTAAACCCTTTAATTAAAAGTTTTGATGATGCAAGCTTTCAGTCTTCTTTGCCGTATGGCATTTCCCTCAAGCAATAACTTCCATCACAGCTCAATTAAGTGGTAGATTTATACACTTCTTGGAAAGGAATCTTTAAATGTTATGCCCTTGTATAAAAAGATAACTGAAAACAACTCCAGGTAGTCAAAGGGAATCAAAACCACTTAAAACCATGATGATAAAAACAAAAAAGATAAACTACTCACTGGGTATCCACTTTCCTTAAATGCACTGTAGTGATAAAGTTTGTTAATACTTTGATCTAGAGGAATAAAGTTAGGTGGTGCTTTCATGGTGAAAAATTTCACTTTTATTCCCTTTCTGGTCCATTTTCATCCGAAACGTAAGATCAGTGAAAAAAGTGACCGATGGACTTAAAAAGACCTCTCTGCCATTCTCATCAGTTAGTTTGTATACCATTTTATTCACTGATTGTCGTAAAGTGTCAGGTTACATCTAATTGCAAACTTTGCTGTCCTCTGATATCATGCCAGAGGTTTTAGAGTGCTACTGTGGAAGTTATTGGAAAATAAGCCTGTATGTGTACACTTTCAAAACCACACTTCAAATTGCCACCGAAGGCATCAGCACCTGAGTGGGGGTCAGCATCATTTATGCCATTCATCTGGTGAAGGGGCCGTGTGTCATATAGTGTCAGCTGGGGTGTTTGGAGTGTAATCTCATGAAAAAAGGCTTCTGTATTATCTTGCATATATATCAGTTTCCCCTAATTTTCAATTTTAGGAGCAAAAGGAAGGTTTTAGAATAGTCCAAGTGATTTCCAGCAGAATGCAGGTGCAAACTTAAGTTAAGTGTTGGGAGTTTGTTAGTGGGTTTCCAGTCATAGGGTTATGTTAAGGGGATTGTAGATAGTATGGTGTTTGTGTCCTCATTCTCATTCAAACTTGAAGAACATGAGGAATGTGTAACGTGGCAAGCCTTCACTGGTTATGGTCATTGTGACAAGATTCAACCTTTCCTTTTTTGTAACCATATCAAAGTGTAAGATTCAGTTTGCTGTGAACTTTTCAACATGTTTGCCTTTGTAGCTTTAGAAAGTTTATAAGGTTTTTTCATATCTTTTTTAAGTGGGATGTGCATAATCTTTGTCACAGCATTAAAGACTCATTTGTCCATTTTGTTGTTTCTTCTCAACTGCAGATGAGAGAGATACAGCATGATCATGTGACTAAATTCGTCGGTTGTTGCTGCGATGCACCCAACATAAGCATTATGACAGAGTACTGCCCTAAGGGAAGCCTTCAGGTATGTCATTTCAACTTTATAAGGTTTTAATCCTTCAGCCTTTTATTGAGGGATTGGTATTTGACGGTCAGAACAGAGGAGATTTTTTTTATTCGCTTTTGAGTTTATCTGATTGATGTCAGCTTAGCAGAGACTTTTCAAGTGTCTTGGAACTTAGGCCACTGATGGTGTAGATCAGATTTAGACTTAATGATTGCGCTCATAAAGGGTCCTAGAAAGGGTCAGATGAAAAGATCACTGGTGGTGAAGTGGCCCATCAAAAGTGTCACTTCTTGATCTTTCCTCCTAAAATCAGCTCAACACAAAAAGTAAAGTGCGATGATACATTATGAAAATTAACTCTGAGTGTTATCACCCTTTTTCCAAAAGGTTTGTGTACCAGTGAAAAAAATTAATAACTAGAGGGTTATAGCTCCTGCTGTGTTTTGTCATTCATTGAGACCTGTCAAAGTCACACACCCATTTCTTCACACACAGATACATAAAAGATCAAATTGTTTTATACAGATACATTTTGACTCCAAAACATGCGTGTTGTTTTCATGTTATGGTAGTTCAAGGGTTAAAAAGATCATTTGTTTGCACAATCAAGAGTGTTGAAAACCACAAGTTTTCTGAAGCATTCTGTTATCTTAATTGTGGTTCAGTTAACATGCAAAAATATACCTTCACCTGTATTGTGAACATATACAGAGGATGTGGTGAGGTTGTTGGAGAAGAGAAAAGAAAAGTGAAGCATGGAATATGTACAAGAAGAAAAGGAAGTACATTAGTCTGACATATGGTTGCTTAACATGCAGTCAAGATTCCAAGAGTACAAGATCAGTGTGATTAGAATGTGAATTTGCAGTACTGATTATTCCTGGACTGCAATTAAGATTGTGAGCTATCATAACAATTGTGATGGTGTTGGAAAAGAAAAAGTTTGATTGTAATCTGATTAACTAGACACACTTGTGGGCATTAGATGGGGCAAGTATGAGTTCATTTTGCTCAGTTCTGTGTTCTTATTAGGAAGTGAACAGGGGTGGGTCCAGGATTTTACAAGGAGGGGGGGGTTGCTGACTCGGTGAGGGCAAAGTTCAAGACTCAGCGCCTCAAATGTATTCACCCTCGATGGGGAGCTGATGAGGTTGTGGGGAAAAATTTTAATTGAACACTCTTTTATGGTTTATTCTGGCATTTGGCAGTCAATACAAGTAACCATTAACTATGTAGTGCAGCTTTGGGATCATCTCAAAAAATTAAGTGGTACAGAAAAGGGGAGGGTTGGAGCCAGAAAAGCCCTCCTCTAGATCAGCATGGATTAGGTGAATAAAGGTCAAGTTGTTTTGCAGTGTATGTATTCCAGTAATGTGGAAATGAACTGGACATACCTGTACAGTCAAGACAAGAAGCTCTTACAAATATGGACAGAGGATCTAGCACTGAAATTAAATTCATGGTTTTGCCACATTATGTTAATAGGCCTAAAATTAAAACATGGTTTTGCCTCATTATGTTAGTAGGCCAAAAACATTGCACAGTTAAAGCCTCCTGTGTAAAGTTGGGACATTCTCAAGTGGGTTGCCATTCTCTGACATAATTCAACATTTTGAGATGTGAAACTTAGTTACTGTAATTTCAAAAAACATTACAAGGCTCAAAAAGCATCAGTGGTTAGTATGGATTTCTGCTATTTATATTCTGAAAGAATGTTGCTAATTATTGTTAAATATATGTAAACTTCAGTAGCCCAGTGGCCATTTTGTTCAAATGGTTGTGACCCTTTTGGTCATGTGATCCTCTTTCCATATGTTTAAGAAGTCCAGAGGTCAACACAATTAGAAGGTAATAATTATCAAGAAGACCCCTGTAATTAACTTTTCCTCTCAAGATTCAAAGCAGATAATTTGCTCAACTGCCTCTAGGGCTTTAAAAAAGTAGTCTTAAAAGCAACTAACCTTCTAATTTTTACCTCCTGCATTGTGTTTACAACTTACATCTAAAGTTAGTCAAAATAACCTGCATATTATCTCCAGGGTACTGTAGTCTGTTTTGAGAGGTTAATATTGAACAGATCATGCTATTAACAGGGTAATTTTGTCCTCTAGAAATCATCAGGCAGGTTAGTTAGGCAGTCCTTATCTTGAGTGGTGATATTAACGTAGGGCTGTTAATCTCAACCAGAAACCCAACAGGCAAATTCTACTGGTTAAGTTGAACTATTGATGTCAAAGCATACACGTGTTGATTTGCCTTCTGCTTCTCACCCCCTCCAAAAATGTATGGTGAGAAGTATTTGCCATGAAGGCAATCTATTAAGACAATCAGGCTTCTGACTGGGTCATACAATACAAACATACGTACAGAAATATTTTTTTGTGTATTGTATCATGAAAGCTGGATCAACAGGCATTGACCTACTGATATAAATATTTGGCCTGTTGTAATATCCCTCAGGTGATAATTAAGAAAACAGTTGACAAAAATAAGACGTTGTTCATCAGGAATTCACCTGAACTGCAGAGCTGTTTGTTGTTGAGCTCTGAAGAGTTCATAGCTACCTGGACTCAACCAACTTGGACCATGGAGCAGCATACTCCATGCTTGGACTGAAACTGCTGTCCATACAATTTTGAAATCACCTTTTGCTGTAAATGTATGTGAAGTGTTACATTATGGTCAGCTGCAGGGAATAACTGTTTACTGGTTACAAACACTTCCATTGCACATGCATGTCTTTATCATTATGCTTTTTGTGACAATTTATGTAAACTTAGGAAAGAACATTGCACAAATTCCTAAAACCTCAGTTTTCAAAGCCCTCAAAATAAATGAAGGTTTATTATCATCAGAAACATAGACTGTTCTACAATCCTGTTTTGCACAGGTTATGAACTTTTAAAGAAGGCTTTGAAACAGGTGGTGTGTTAGCAGTATTAGTTTTTTTCCTTCAGTGTTAACACCTGCGGAATTAATAGTCACATTTAGTTCTCCTTGAATGGCAAATTACCCCTTGTTTAATTCCTACCAGCACATGTAATACCACACTTAACAGACTGAATTTGTATTTAATAGCTATAAATAGTTAACATATCGTAAATTTGGGTACTATGTAAGTTGTAAAATATCATTTACTTCATGAAGAAAAACCTTTGGGAAAGCTCTTTTTTAGACATAGTATGACAAGCAAGGGTGGCTGCCGATGCTTGAGCCGAGTGTAGTTTTCTAGAAGTTTTCCTGTCTGAAAATATCAAATGCTCCAAATAGAGAGCTGCATTACCACTAGCCCACATGTGAATACAATAGGCACACAAGCAACAGTATATCAACTGGAAATCAGTCTGGCAAACTATCAGACGATAATGGCCCACTGATTGGGGTTATTAATTGGGTTTACTGGTTGGGTTATTGGCAGTGGTATTCAAATAATTTTTAGTGCATGTGGTATAGTTGAATACGGTTGACTTACTGTAGCGGTGTGGTTGTGAGCAGTCAAGCATCCATAGAGGTTGGATCTGAAGGTTTCTCTGAAAGACACAAGGAAATTACTGAGAAAGGAGTCTTAAAAACTTTTCCTCCCCATCTGGTTATTTCTGAATGTACATTTTGGTATGACAGCTTTACAATTAGTTTGGGCGGTTACAATTTGTCTATTGTTTCTGTGTTGTGCCAATTTTATCACCATAAGGTGGTGCATAGCATTCAACACAATTTTGTACCAAAACTGCCCTTTAGAGTACATTGCTGGAAGTGGCACTTCCTAGGCATTGGGAAGTTGCAAATTTTTAAGTAAAAATTTGGGGCACATTTGTTGTTCACTACAAGCTTGGCCCTTCTATTCTGTCAGTGTACTGCTGATGTGTGCTTCTTTCAGAAGTGTAACTCAAAAACTGGTGGAGGGGTAGATTTTTTGACGCACAACCTCTTGTGGCCGATAGTCTTCTGGCAGGGCCGATAGTCTTCTGGCAGGCCCCATAGACTGTAGTGCTTAACAGTGTTCCAGCACAATAGAGAGGCTCTTTGTACACTTATATTTCCTGACAATTACTGTGGCAATTGGAGGCACTTCACTGCTCCATGATATGCAGTGGTTGTTTGAAACTCCATCACACAAATAAGCAGTGCCATGCCCCTTGTGCCCTCACCCACTCCTAGTAGGTGTAACTGGCAGCTATTCTCTGCAAGCCTCTTTTAAATGATTTGCCTTTTCAAGTAACTGGTTTTGCTAGGTGTTGTGTAACTTGCTAAAGAAATTATGGGACCATTGTAGGGGGACTTATGTTGGTAAAAATGGACACAATGATTGTAGTCACCAAATTGAACCAAAGCAACTGGTCATGATTATGTAAATTCTTTTAAGATGGACACAAGAGAGAGCTTCAGGACACTCTGCTTGCCCATTTGTGTCAACAGTTTATTCAGCACTGGGAGTAAACACTAGAATTTCTAATGTAAGGAGTTAAGTGTGAAGCCAGATCATGTTAGAATCAGAAACCAGTCATTTGGTTATAAAGTCTACTGCTGTTAACAAGGTTCAGTTATCACAAACATAATGG